>JAHWFP010094807.1:0-51711 GCA_023313725.1 Lithobius niger | reverse complement strand
AGATCCTAGGTCGACCCTTACTAACACTGGCTATCGCCAGTGTTAATAAATTGAGTAAGAAGAAACAGCGTAAGAGAACAATAAGGTGGCAAACAACAATTAAGTTACCGAGCGATACCGGAGAAACATATCGGGATTAGTTGGGAACGTAAATCAATCTTACATTATAAACCAAAGTCTCACAGCAGAAACGAATACAAGAACCCGCTAAAGGGGAGAACCCCTACAATGAAAATGGACGAGTGTGTCAATTCGTTGGCTTTAAGTTGAAACTGGTACGTTGTTGCCATGAAGAGAAGTTGAAATTGAAACATTGTTGCCTCGACTAACAATTTGCTCTGTGTGGTCATCGCAAAGACATGTCTTAAAGCCAAAGCGAACAACTGGGAGTGGGAGGAGGGCGTGAACGGGGAATGTCCGTGTGTTGGGCAGTGCTTTTGTTAGCCACACTACTTGATTGGAAAGGTGAAGGATGCAAATATTAGCCTTCTAACCAAACACCGTGGTCATGTCAGCGGCAAGTCTTAAATGACGTCATGCACAGTTATTTTTCACATGATACGCATTGCTCAAGCCACAGCGAAAGACTGTAAGTTGGGGGCTGGGGGGGAGTGAGCCTGTTATCATTAAGCATATGATTACGCATTAACTGAACCTAAAAGATAATTTTTGGGGGGTTGTTTTGAACGGAGACTATACCAATTTTGCCAAAACCTCGCAAAAGGGGGAGGGGCAGTATTAATTCAAATAACCCCATCCAAATTCAACTACGTGTAGCAAAGAAGAGGACGGGAAGGAAACGGAGAGGAGAGGGAGATGGTGGGATAAAGGGGGGAAGGGGGAGGGGAGGTAGAGGATTGGCGGAAAGGGGGAATACTACAGGAAGAAACGTTGACTGTTGCAATGAACGTTCAGGCAGTTAGGCAGCATGAGCAAAAACTGGGAAACAACCACGGGCGAAACAAATCCCCGGGCGAAGCCGGAGCCGATGTAACATAAATTCTTGAGTTAGAATTAGTAAAACTGCACAAATATTGTAGGTGATGCAAATGTGCCAATGAACATTTTCACAAGAGTGTTAGTGTGTGGTTGGATAAATTTATGAACTGCATGTATTTGCTGGCAATAATAATTAGTCGAGTTAACATGACATTTGATATTGTTCATTTTGTTAGAAGTAGGGAGTTCATTTATGAGCGCTCGTTTATCGATTGTTTACATTAGTAGTGGTAAGTTGCGATATTACGTCACATACATACATTTACCCTCATGAAAAGTATGGGTAAATGGTGCAATTCCAGTCATGTGGTGAAAAGTGGGGGTAATGACGTCACTTCCGGTTCTCATCAATCTGGGGGAGGGTGAAAAAGTGCCTTTTGCTACCTTTTCCGGTTCTCGTCAGTCTGGAGGAGAATGAAAAAGTGCCTTTTGCTACCGTTTCTCGTTTTTAGGTCATATACACACATTCATACCCCACTTTCGGTGACGTGATCAAAGTGGTGGTAAATGGCGCACTTTCGGTGACGTGATAAAAAGTGGGGATGTTACTTCCGGTTTTCATCAATCTGGAGGAGAGTGAAAAAGTGCATTTTGCTACCTTTTTTCCAGTTTTCGTCAATCTGGAGGAGGGTCAAAAAGTGCCTTTTGCTACCTTTTTTCGTTTTTAGGTCATATACACACATGCCCTAACTTCCGGTCACGTGATAAAAGTGGGGGTAATGATGCACTTCTGATCATCTGTTGAAAAGTGGGGTGTCACTTCCATTTTTCGTCAATCTGGAGGACGGTGGAAAAGTGCTTTTTACTCTGTTTTCCTGCTTTCATCGATCTGAAGAAGGGTGGGAAAGTACTTTTTGCTTCCTCCTATGATGTCACTTCGGTCACGTGATCAAAGTGGGGGTAATGATGCACTTCAGATCACATGATGATAAATGGGACGTCACTTCCGGTTTTTTGTCAGTCTGGAGGAAGGAGGCTTTTGTTACCTTTTTCTCGTTTTTTTTTGTTAATCTGGAGGGGATGCCTTTTTCTACATTTTTTAGGTCACAAACATACATATCCCCAGTCACGAGATCAAAATGGGGTGTCACTTCCGGTGGGTAATGAAAAGTGGGGGGTATCATTTCCAGTTTTTCATCGATCTGAAGGATGGTAGGAAAGTGCTATTTGCTACCCTTTTTTCGTTTTCATTGATCTGGAGGATGGTGGGAAAGTGTCTTTCAGTACCTTTTTTCATTATTAAAAATAAATAACTAAAAAAGCAAAGGCATGGATTCCAGTTCAATAATTTTAACGGGAATTAATAGGTGGCGAACTGAGCTGCAATTTAAAAACGCCCGTATACCTAGACCCTAAAAAAAGAGTATGAATTGCGCTCGTCTCCTTGGATACGTACTACAGTATTTTCAACGTGCACGCTGACAATAACGAATTTTTGTACACCATCAATGGTGGAGCGAATTGGATCAAGGTGCGAGCTGTTCCCGGCGCTTACGAAATTTCAGACTTGAATAATTTTATACAGTCTACTTTGGAAGGAAGTGGTCACGAAAAAAATGCCATCGTTTTAGAACCGAATCACAATACTTTAAAAACAAATTTGGTTATAAATAATCCGCTCTACGGCATTTCGTTTCTGGGAGATAATAATTTAGGAACTGTTCTAGGGTTCCTTCAGGGAACTTATACTAAAACTCAGCAAGGTCAAAAATCCGTGGATATAATGGGGTTGAATACAATTTTCGTTCACACCAACTTAATTGGGTCTTCCTACGTGAATGACGACACTCAACCTTGCATATACGCTTTATATCCGGGAGTGCCACTGGGTTATAAGACGATAATTTCCCCTCAAAATTTAATTTACCTTCCTGTAACTACCAAAAAGATTCGTAATATTTGTATTTGGTTAACTTCTCAAGATAATGAAATGACAAATTTAAACGGGGAAACCCTTACCGGCAGACTTCATCTGAGGTCTAAAAAATAATTTTGTACATATTAAAAAAAGAATGTTAGTATTTGAAAGAAAAAAAGAATAATTGGAAAAGGATTCGTTGTATATAATAATCAATTAAGGGCAAAAAACGCAGCATTCATCAAATTTATAACGAGAGCGAGAAGATGAGTTTAACGGAACATTACCTCGATATAAACGAATCTTTACAACAAGATTCTTCCGTGGAGAGCTACGCATTTCATGAATATAATCCGATAGTAGGAACCAATAGTTATAGTTATCTTCTGATTAAAGGCAGGTTACTGAACGCCGACGGTTCTAGTTTTGCCGATGCGGGCGTAGTGTCTCTCATCAATAATGGTTCCATGTACCTGTTTTCCAGCATTAAATATCACTTGGGGGATAAGCTAGTGGACGAGTTATATTACCCCAGTTATGGGACTCTCATGAAAGGTCTCCTTACGTACGATTCTACCGATCAAGTATCGTTGCTGGGCAACTGCTGGGCATTAGATGCAGCAGAATCTTCCGATGCCGGTTTGAACGATAACACCAGATTCAAATTACGGCATTTCATCATCGTGAAGGAGACGACTCCTAAAGGAAGCTTCTCGTTCGCCATTCCTTTAAAACACTGCATGGGATTTTTCGAAAATTATGACAGGGTGCTGTACGGTGCCAAGCATGTCCTAACGTTGTCTAGGGCGAGCAATGACGATGTTGTATTCAGGGCAGCTGCAACAGCCAAGTCGAATTGAGTAGCGTTTCGTGGCATGTACCGCACGTAACCACATCCGACGAGCAAAAACTTAGGCTTTTTAGCTACATTGAAGGTGGGATGAACGTGTACTTGAGTTTTAGACACTGGCATTACGATAGTTGCGAACTTTCTCAGAGCACTAGTTTAACATGGCGCGTGCTTTCTACTTCGGCCGTCGAAAAACCGAGGTGGGTTATTCTAGCTCTGCAGACTAATAGAAAAGATGCGCAAACTAAAAATCCAGCCGTATTCGATCACTAGAGTCTTCAAGACGCTCACGTAACTTTAAATTACGAACGTTACCCGTTCTTGGACTTGAACGTAAATTACGCTACTGGAGAATACTCGATCCTCTATAGAATGGGCCAAGAGTTTAGACAGGCTTTGTACGATGTCGGGGACTTGTGTATCGATTCGGTGCAGTTTAAAAAGACGTATCTTCTAGTGGTTTTGGATTGTTCCAAGCAATCAGAGAGACTTCAGTCCGGCATAGTCGACGTACAAGTAAAGTTGAAATTTAATGTAGCGGTTCCAGCTAACATGACGTGTCACGTGCTGTTAATCGGACATAGAAAAATGAGTTTGAAATTGGATAAAGGCAAAGTCGAAGTGATTTATTAAAAAAAAAGAGAGATGGTGAAACAAAAAACGAAAACAAGTAAAATCGGAAAAAAATGGAGCGGGGTGAAAAGAAAAAAGATCGCGAAACGAGGTGGGTTTTTACCATTGTTGGCATTGCTGGGACCCATCTTAGCTGGTGTAAGCGGTCTAGCCAGATGTGCCGCTGGTATCGCCGCCACAGTTAAAAAGAGCCAGAACGATGCTAAGGTAATGGAAGAAATAGTGAGACATAACAAGAAGATGGAGGGTTCGGGGTTGAAACATAAAAAGACAAAAAAAGTGAATCGTGGCAAAGGGCTCTTTCTAAGGCCATTGAAGGTCTGATCGATTTTACTAAACCTTTAACGAATTTCGATTTAAATAGATTGGTCAAAGTTTTGAAAATTCCTAAATACAGAGGTACTTTTAGCAGGGATCGTCTACCGTTAAAACCTAAACCTCGTGGCAAATGTGGCATCGTTAATCTGGAAAATTTTCATGATGGAAATGGAAGTCATTGGGTGGCTTACTCGACAGTTACTGACAAACCTTGTAATTTCGACAGTTTCGGCAACCTTGAGCCACCGACATCCATTTCGGAATATTTGGATCCCATTAAATACAATTACGACAGGGTGCAAAATTTTGTTCAAACATTGTGCGGTCATTTCTGTTTATTTTTTCTAAGTTTCTTGTGCGAGGGATATGATTACGAAGATATTTTGAGACAGTTAGCTCTTTAACTCGGTTATCCCCATTGTTCTTCGTATTGGTTGGTATATGGTTTCTGCTTTGACCATGTTATACAGCGAGTCTTGGTTAGGTATATATCTAGCTGGTAATCTTTATCCTGCATGCTTGCGTACCAGCCATTATATAAATCACACGACCTTCGTTCACGATTCCCCCTGTGGGCTGGGGGTAGAATAAGCCCACCGTACCCCTGCGTGTCATAGGAGGCGACTAAAAGGGAACCCAAGATCACGGTTTGTAGGGTGCCAAGGGTCTGCATGGCGGAGGGTTTTTAGTCCGTCTTGAACACTAGCAACTTCAACACTACGGTTTGCGAGTGCGCCTACGGTGTGTCGGAAAGAGGTGAAGGGACATCCGTACAAACCGGGCCCGGTGTGGCTGCTTAGAGGATGTTTGGTGGTTTGAATCCCCTTTTGGGTTTGATTCCAATTTGCCCGTTCTGGCCACTGGGCTTTTCATCCTCATCCCCCAGCATGTTGGCCGTGTGCTGCAACCTAGTAATCCGTGGAGGCGGAGATCCTGGCTTTGGGGCTTTGGCTCCTTATTCCGGAGGACGGGTGGCCTGGGCGAGCCGGCCTAAAGTCAATCGGCTAATACCTTTCGGGTCCTGTCGATGTGGGGAGGCGGCTTGTGCTGTATCCATCTGCATCACGTACCTGAACTGTTTGGGTTATCGACGGAGGTGGTGTGTACGGTTCCTTGGTGGCCTCGCCTCTCGGCATGCTTAGGCTGCCACCTCTCGGAGACAGACGGCGGTGTTAGCTTCCTGGTGCAGGGACCTGGATATGCGGCTTCCGGTCCTGCATCACCCGAGTGCCGCGCGGGGTTTTATTTTCTGGGGAGTGCACCGCCGCGACTTCTTTTTTGCTTTCAATGGGAACTTCTTCCCCCCCCCCCCCCCTCCCACAAAAATTCTTCCCCCCAAAATTCTTCCCCTCCTCGCCGCACTAGCAAGCGCCAGAGGAGGGAACCTGAGATGGTTGGGCCTAGTGCCCAGTTACCAGACCTTAGTAAGAGTCGGGACCAAGTCCCGAAGTTCCTGGCAATGACAGGTGAGAGCCGAGATGTTACGCAACTCGGTCCATTCGCTGTACACAAAGCTTTGAAAGTGATCTGTGGTTCTGATCCAAAGAGTGTCTCTCGGCTCCGTGCTGGGGGATACCTTGTGGAGGTTGCAGACGATGGTCAGGCGAAGAGGCTTTTGAAAGCGAGTGCACTGGGGTCATGCCCAGTGCATGTCGAGCCACATCGTACTTTAAACAGCAGCAAGGGGGTCGTGACATGCTTCGATTTGAGAGGTCTCAGTGATGATGTCATCCTGGGCGAACTCAATTCACAGGGTGTTACGGCTGTGAGGCGTTTAACACGGAAAGGCGATAATGGTGCCCAGCCAACTGACACTTTTTTCCTGACCTTTGATACGCCAGTTGCACCGCAGCACATTACTGCCGGTTACCTGCGCTTGAAGGTCAGGAGTTACGTCCCGAATCCGATGCGGTGTTTCCGCTGTCAACGCTTCGGCCATACCAGCGGCTCGTGTAAAGGTAGGCCTACCTGTGTTTCCTGTGCTCAGGCAGCCCATGAAGGCGCTGACTGTGCTGGCCCGGAGCAGTGCGTCAACTGCGGTGGTCAGCACCAAGCCTCTTCACGGGACTGTCGTGTTTATGTTGAGGAACGTCGAGTGCAGGAACTAAAGGTGAAGGACGGGCTTTCCTACTCGGAGGCCCGAAAGAAAGCCAAACTATCGGCACCGGCAATGACACGTTCTTTTGTGCAGGTGTGCAGTGCGCCAATTAATGCCTGGCCCAGTTAGTGAGTCTGCTGATTTGGCAGATTTACGCGCTGAGCTCAGGTCTTTAACGAGGACGGTGGGCAAGCTTATTACTTTGTTGACCCTGCAACATCCATCTCTGCAGGGTCTTTTGGGTCCTTCGGACCCGGTTGCTGCCTTGCCGTCTACATCTGCCCAGCCTGCAAATGCTTCTGCTCCTGCTGCTGTTTCTGCTGCTGCATCTGTTCCCAGGCAGGTTAAGGCTTCAGCTAAGCCTCCGCCTTCCCGAAGTGAACCACAGAAATCGTTGAAGAAGAAGGCTCCTGCTGGTAAAGCCTCAACACCACCCGTGAGGACGTCGCCACCAGGAGAGAAGGTGAAACGGTCGTTGAACGGCCAGCTTGCTGAGGGGTCCGTTGTGTCCCCTCAGCATCTTGATACTACTTTGCCCATGGAGCAGGGAGAGATTTCCTGTTCCAATTCTCCGGAACTTTTTCCTCCTTCCGAGGACAACTTCATTCTGAAACTCACTCCATCTTTTGATTCGGGTGAGGATTCGGATGTTTTCGGATCGCCCAGAGGAGGAGTTGAGGAGAACGATTCAGTCTTCAGCCTGCCCTAATGCCTGCACGTGCCATCGTTCAGTGGAACTGCCAAAGTTATCGGACCCATGCCGATGAGCTGCGGCTGCTTTTGTCGCATTGGCGACCTCTGTGCTGCTGTCTTCAGGAAACCTGCTTTAAGGCGTCAGATAATCCGGTTGTTCAAGGTTATTCAGTCTACCGTCTGGATGCTGACCCTGTGCCACGTGCACATGGTGGTGTTGCAGTGCTGGTTCAACGCTCTCAGCCACATGCCAGTGTGCCTCTGCACACTAGGCTTCAGGCGGTAGCAGTTCGAGTTTCTTTCCACTTCGATATTACTGTCTGTTCGCTTTATTTGCCACCAGATGAGGTCTTTGGGGTTGGTGACCTGGAGGATCTGGTCCGCCAGCTTCCTGCCCCTTTCCTGTTGCTGGGCGACTTTAACAGCCACCACGCCCAGTGGGGGGGACCTCATACTGACAACAAAGGGAGGATCCTTGAGGAGTGGATGCAGAGGGCGTCCGTCTGTATCCTGAACGATGGCGCCATGACTCACTGTAATCTGGCCACAGGCAATTGCTCAGCGGTGGACTTAGCCTTCTGTTCGCTAGCCATCCCAGTTCATTTCACTTGGGCTGTCACTGCCGATCTGCATGGGAGCGATCACCTCCCCATTGTGTTGTCCACAACACAAGGAGGTTCTGTGGCCTCCAGGCCAGCTCGGTGGGCACTTAAGCGAGCTGAGTGGTCAGCCTTTGCTGGGGCTGCTGTATTTCAGCGTGCGGTTGAGGACTTTTCTGATGTGGATGAACTTTCCACTCATTTCACTGATGTGGTCCTTGCTGCTGCTCATGCTGCTATTCCGCGTACGTCCACGCAGCCGAGACGAGTTCCTGTTCCGTGGTGGACACCAGCTTGCGGACTGGCCATTCAGGCCCGCAGGCGTGCATTGCGTGCATTTATGGTGAGCCCCACTACTGAAAACTTTGTGGCCTTTAAACGCTGCTGTGCCCGTGCCCGGTATGTTATCCGTGAGGCTAGGCGTGCTTCGTGGTTGGCTTATATTTCGTCAATCACGCGCTCCACGCCTTCTCAGCAAATGTGGAGGAAGGTGCGCCAGATCTCTGGGAAGAACGTGCCTTCCCCGGTGTCGCAGTTAAAGGTAGTGAATGCCGTGATCTCTTCTGTGCCGGATAGCGCCGATTGTCTTGCGTCTGCATTTGCGCGGGTCTCGAGTGATGACCATTATGATCCTGGTTTTCTCGGGATTAAGCGTAGGGAAGAGGCTCACTCTCTTGACTTTTACTCCGATGGGCTAGAGGAGTACAATTTACCGTTTACCTGGCAGAAATTTGTTTCAGCTTTGTCCAAGTCGCATGACTCCGCCCCAGGGCCTGATGATGTTCACTATCAACTGTTGAAACATCTGCCTCTTGCCTCCCAGCAGTTCTTGTTGGGAATGTTCAACCGTGTGTGGGCAGAGGGCTCTATTCCAGCATCGTGGAGGACAGCAGTGGTCATCCCGATTGTAAAACCGGGCAAAGACCCTACTTCTCCTTCCAGTTATCGCCCAATCGCTCTGACTAGCTGTGTCTGTAAACTTATGGAACGGATGGTCAGTGAGCGGTTGGTGTGGGTGTTGGAATCACGGGGATTCTTATCTGCTTCCCAGTGTGGCTTTCGACGGTTTCGGTCAACTATCGATCATCTAGTTGCCCTTGAATCAGATGTGAGGGAGGCTTTTCGCCTGCGTCATCATCTGGTTCAGGTTTTCTTTGACTTGGAGAAGGCTTATGATACGACCTGGCGTTATGGGATTCTCCGTAGTCTCTATGACTGTGGCTTAAGGGGACAGATGCCACTGTTGCTTTCCGCTTACCTCTCAGGCCGTTCTTTTCACATTCGTGTCGGGGCGACTCTTTCCCGCCCGTTTGTCTTGGAGAATGGTGTGCCTCAAGGAGGTGTTCTTAGTGTCATCTTGTTTGCTATAGGGATCAGCCCCATTGCTTAGCAAGCTGCTGTTCCCCAGTCTTTGTTTGTCGATGATTTCGGCCTGCGCTTTCGGGCAGCTCGCATGCAGACCTGCGAGCGGCAGCTACAGCTGGCGATTAACAAAGTCCAGACCTGGGCGGTCAATAATGGTTTCCGGTTTTCTCCGGACAAGACTGTGCGTCCACTTTTGCCGCCAACGAACACTGCACCCAGATCCTTGCCTGTACTTGGGACAGGCACAAATTCCTGTTGCCCCACAGGCACGTTTCCTGGGTCTGGTGTTCGATGCCAGGTTATCTTGGCTTCCACACTTGCGTCAGCTTAAAGACAAGGCTTTGCGGGCGCTTAACATCTTGCGGGTCTTGTCGGGCACTTCATGGGGTGCCGATCGCACTGCCATGTTGCGCCTTTACCGAGCCCTTGTCCGCAGCAAACTTGATTATGCGTGTATGGTCTATGGTTCGGCTAGTGACTCGACTCTCCAGATGTTGGACACTGTGCATCACAGTGGCCTGCATGTGGCGACTAGGGCATTTCGAACTTCTCCAGTGGTCAGCCTCTATGCTGAGGCCTCGGAGCCACCTTTGGCCATTCGTCGGCGACAGCTTGCCATTCAGTATGCTGTGCGTTTGCGTGCTGTGCAATCCAGTCCTGCTTGGTCCATGGTTTTTGGGCCAGACTTGCGAGTCGGTAGACGCAGGATGGGTAAGGGTGATTTCCGCGATAGGCTCCAGCAGTCCTGTCAGGAGATAGCCTTTAAAATGCCCTGCGTCTTGAGGCTTGGGAGAATGCCAGTTGCCCCTTGGCTTGTCCCAAGTGGCATTTCATTTTCGCTCTGGCGTCCCTCCCGAAGGGTTCCACTCTACCAGCAAGGTACTTACAGGAGTTCCCGCGGCTGAGTTCTCAGTACGCCGGTTATCAGCGCCTGTTTACTGATGGGTCGAAGTCAGACGTTGGCGTGGCATGTGCTTGTGTGTGTAAGGGAGTAACGGTTGCCCATCGCCTTCCATCAGGCTATTCTGTGTTTTCTGTAGAGCTTTTGGCTCTTGGTTTTGCGGTGGAATGGATCCTTGACCTTCAGGGCATGCATTTCATTATCTTTAGTGATTCCATGAGTGCCCTGAAGTCCTTGGCGAATCACAATCCTTGGAACCCCTTGACACAACGTGTTCAGGCTTTGCTTTCCTGCTTGCCTGGCCAGCGGAAAACCGTGCTTTTCTGCTGGATTCCGGGCCATGTTGGGATAGCAGGGAATGAGCAAGCTGATTCTGCTGCGAAAGGGGCCCTTTCTGGCCCTCTTGGTAGGGATCTCAGCCTTGTTCCATCAGACGCCTTTCCAACTCTGTGTCTGAGGTTACACGCTTTTTGGCAAGCCTTGTGGGACAGACAGGACGGTAATAAATTACGGGCAATTAAAGGCACTGTCGAGGAGTGGTGCATTGGTCACACCCGACTTACTCACTGTTTCGTTTTGCGGGGGGTTGACCCTCCTGAATGTTATTGGTGTCGACGGCCACTTACGGTCCGGCACTTACTTGTTGAGTGTCGCCATCTTGATGGTGTTCGTCGTCGTTTCCATCTTCCGCATGACATTGCGCGTCAGTTGGGCGATAAGTCTATCCTCCTCTCCGGTGTTTTTCAATTTTTGCAGGAGGTACAGATGTATGACAAGATTTAGATTAGGGGTTTGAATAACATCTCTGTAATGAGTGGTGCAGTGGCAACGCGGACCACTGCACTGTGACTGAGGTTGGCGCTAATGACCAAGCTGTCGACGCGCCATTAAACCTCAATCCCCCCCCCCCCTCGTTCACGATGATCGGCATTTCCGTTATACTTAGAGTTGATGGTTGGAGAAGTCTCTCAGGATCGAGATAAACTTGAAATCCTTCATCTTTGGATACACTTTTCGACAAATCCAAAAACCTAGTTTTTAAACACGGTATCTTTATATCTGGAGGGTTTAAACTAGGTATTTGGTCTCTGCTACTTGTTATACTCATTCCCAGGATATACCAACCGGATGTTGATAAGTAGTATTGATGAGGATAGTTATTGATACATGTGAAAAAGTGACCTTTAGGGTAAGGACTAGTTCCGCAAAAAGTAACTATACAGTCGATACGTGGATTTATATATCTTTCCATCACAAAACTGATGTTTTCAAAATGATTCTTGCTTCCTCCGCATCGGGTGGAAGTTTTTTTTCTACGTTTAAATTAACCATTCGACAGTCGACGTAACCCTTAGTAGCCACATCGTTTTCCGCGGTTGGAGGGAGCGTAGATTTGATTCGTCTATTTTTTGCATCAAGTACCCCATCCTTGTCCTCGATCAACGACGTTTGAAGTTTGATCATTTTGTAGCCTTTTGTAGGAACCTCGAAGAAAAACTCTCTATTAACAGCATCCGAAGGCCTTTGGGGGTTCGCCAGGTTACCGATTCGTTTATTTTTTGCGTTGAATATTTCGTGAGAGCCATGATCAAGACATTGTCAAGTTTGGTTTCTAATTCGTTTATACCGAGAAGCTTTGCGTCGACGTATTCTTTATTCGCAGCATCCTTAGACTGTGTGGGGGATGCAAGGTCCTTGATTCGTTTATTTTTTGCATCGAGCAGGCCAACGGCACCTTCCTTCAAAGCGTAACCGAATTTGATTTCCACTTCGTTTATGACGAGAAGCTTCGCATCGACGTATTCTTTCTTTGTTGCATCTTTAGATTGTGTGGGAGATGCCAGATCCTTGATTCGTCTATCTTTCACGTCAAGTTGACCATCGGCACTTTCGTCAAACGTAGTTTTTAAATTTTTTACATCTATCAACTAAGAATAAGTCACCGCATCTTCGGGATCTATACCAGCAGCTAGATTAGTTAAGCGATTCATTCGCATGTCCGATACACTTTTTGAATTGACGTAATCCTTAGTCGCCGCATCCTTAGATTGCGAGGGAGTTTCGAGATCTTTAATACGTTTCTTTTCAGCGTTAAAATATCCATCCGCATCTTTCTTCAATCCTACGTCGGCTTTAAATTTTTTTATGTCGTTTTCTAATTCGGTAAATTGGGAATAAATTACGACCTCTTCAGGTTCTGTAGCAGCTCCGACTTTAGTAAGTCGCTTATTCTGCATGTCGTAATCATGGTTCAGGTCTAGTATAAATCCTACACCCGGTGCTCCTTTCAAATCTCTCTGCATTCGTTTCAAAGTTTGTCCAAATTTATTAACTGGCATTTTGACGATTCTTTTTTTTATATATAAACAAAAGGAATAAGAAATTTCAAAAATGTCTCATTCTACCTGGCAAGGAAATCTTTCGAGTCTGCTGCAATCAAATTCTCTAGAAGTTAGAACGGAGAATGCGACAGATTTAAAAAAGGGAGTAAAGTACATCTTGTCTCCTTCCATATATTTTGAGGATTTAAGAGGAATAGGTTCTCCAATTTCGAACAAAGGTTCCAGGTGTAAGGGTTAGATTTCTCCGTCGGACCTCGAATCTCAAAACGCGATGAAAAATCTTAAACTATACATCTGCGAAAAATTAGAAATTGAAACCGATGAGCAGAAACCCGTTTCTTTGACTATGTTCAGTTTCCCCAATTATTCACACCCCGTTTCAATATGCTTACCCATTCTGTCAAAAGGCCGACGGTGAGTCGGATAAGCCGCTATGTCTCAGAACGTGGGTGTACAACAACATCCACAAAACTAAAGGAAAACTTAACAAAAATGTTATGGAAAAACCGTGGTTTAACTTGGCTCTGTGTGGAAGTATGTCCTTGTCGGAAGTTAGTGGTAAAATTAACTCCGTGTACATCAGCAACGACGCTCCCAGAACCATAAAACTTTGGTGTAATGTAGAGTACGGAGTCGTCAAATCTAATACATCCAACGGAAAGTTTTCGGATAAAGTCTTTATGAGTTTGATTTATGAATAAGAAAAAACAATGGATATTCAAAATTACGATTTCTTCGTGCCGATCAAGAAACCCAAAAATCACCCATTTCTACCTTCAAACATCAGATGCCTGATTATGGGACCGGCAAACTGCGGGAAGACGACATACTGTTTAATTTTATCTGCAACGAAGAATGGTTGGATTACAACAGATTATACGTGTACAGCAAAACTCTGTGTCAAGCGAAATACCGAGCTTTACAGTCTATATTTTCCGAAATTGAGGGAGCCGTAGGGCAGGAGATAGCGAGTTTTCACGACTCTCAAAACGATTTAATTCCTCCCGAAGAGTTGGACACCAAGTTTCGTAATCTCGTGGTTTTTGACGATGTTCTTTTAGACAAACATAGAACGTTACTTCGCTCAAGGCCGTCATTCTAACGCCGACGTTTTTTATTGCAGTCAGTCTTACACCAGAATACCCAAACAAGTGGTTAGAGATAACGCCAATTTATTAGTCGTATTTCCCGTGGACGATTTAAACCTGAAACATTTATACGAAAATCATGTCGGTCCGGACATGGAATTTCCGGAGTTTAAAATGTTGTGTAGAACGTGTCCGTACGGGTTTTTATCGATCGACAAAACGTTAAACGAGGGACGTTATAAACATACGTTTTCGTTCGATGATAAAAACAAAAGAAAGAAAAAGATAACATGGAAAAGAAACGTGAAATAGTAAATCTCAAAAACATTTACGGGAAAAATTTTTGAATCAACGTTTGGACGAACGAGATCAAGAAGAATCTTTACAAGAATATTTTTAACCTGTCGTTAGTACTTTGAAACCTGCCGTTGTTAATCCACCGCCCGTAGCGAGTCCTGCGAAAGCGATTGCCGGTTTTCCAACGAGAAAACGACTAAAACGTATACAAATTATTACTGCCATAAAAAAACTTATAAATCAGAGGACGAAGATGATGAAGAGTGGGAAACCACGATGAACAATACGGAGAAGTTTGAATCGCCGAAACCTTCCATCGAGCATTCAACTCCGATAGCTCAAGATCCCAATCTTTCCGAATACTCGACTCCCACTCCAGCCACGCGAATCGAATATGCATCTATCAGTACAGGTTTGAAAGTCACCCCCACACTTTCCGCAATACAAAACAGACGCGTGTCGATGCCTCCAGAACTTCCAAATTTCCCAACCCTCAGATCTTTGGATAGTCTGTTACCTGGCCAAGTCATAGGCCAAACGGCGAAATATTTTCTGATGAAATTTTTCCAAAATCCCAAAGAGACCGATCCTGTCTTCGGACTGCAATACGACATGAAAACTGGAGAAATGAGCATTGCTAATAAACCCTAAAAATATTCAAGAACGACATAGTGGTCGGTGGTAATCAGTACTCAGGAAGACGAGGACTTTGTGGAGTTTGCTGGTTTTTAAGGATCTGAAGAAGCCGTCATATGCTCCCGAAGTCAAGGCAAGTTACGCTTCTCTTTTAAAAAACACGCACACTATCTACCACAACAACGATCCGGGCACTCGAAAGCCTAAATCGAATCGTAGCGCCAAGTATGCGTCGATAATCGGTCCTATATGGGAGGATATGAAAACAAAGAAAAAGGGAACTGGTATGGTAAAAAAAAAACTGGGAGCAGGGTGGATTACAGGTACTATGACGATCCTAACGATATGGTTGAAAGACTGAGGCTTTTGTACGGGTCACGACGGTCACAGGAACGAAATGATAGAAATTTTATCGGAATTGGAACAACGACGGGTCATCACCGGTCGAGAAAAAAAGAACGCTTATCAGAATTTTGGTCTACGATAAAAAAATTTGTATAATAAAAAAGTGAATTTGGCCAAGATGAAGTATTGCGTGAAATGTAAACGCAACCGGCCCGAACCTCCTACTATTATTACATCAAAAAATAACAGAAGCATGGAAGTCTACTTTTGCGAAGTGTGCGGAACGAAAAGAGCCTCCTTCATCAAGTCATGGAAAGGAATCGTAAATAAAATCATAGACCATTTACCGGTAGAAGTACATTTACCCAGATATCAATATTGCGGACCAGGAACAAAACTAAACCAGAGATTAGCCAGAGGGGATCCTGGAATAAATAAACTGGATGAGGCGTGTAAAGAACATGACATCGCCTACTCAAAAAGCTCAAATTTAAACAAACGGCACGTCGCCGATGAAATTCTTATATCTAAAGCTCGAAATGTACGTAAGGATCCTTCGATCTCTTGGAGAGAAAAATTAGCCGCTGCGATCTTTAAAAAAATTATGAGGACGAAGCTCAAGTTCAGAATGGGAAGAAAAAAAAACGAAATGGATCAACTCGTAAACGAACTCCACAAACCGACGTGGAAACATTTTCCGAGGCGGAAAGTGATTGTGCGGAGTCTGAATGATCTATGGCAAGTGGACTTGGTGGAAATGATACCTTACTCTAACGTTAATAAAGGATTTAACTACCTACTGACTTGCATTAACGTCATGTCCAAGTTTTCTTGGGCCATTACTCTTAAATCAAAATCCGGTATACTTGTTAGGGAAGCCTTTAAAAAGATACTCGAAGAAACGATACCCCCTAAAAATTTACAAGTTGATTTAGGCAGTGAATTCTACAATAAAAACTTTAAAGCGCTCCTTAAGCGTCACAACATCAACCTGTACTCTACCCACTATGAGAAGAAAGGGAGCGTTGTGGAACGTTTTAACAGAACGCTGAAAACTCGCATGTGGAAACAATTCACCAAGCAGGGGAACTACCAATGGATACACATTATTGATGAGTTAGTTTCACGGTATAATGACACGGTTCACTCCACAACTAAACTAA
This sequence comes from Lithobius niger, assembly GCA_023313725.1. Lineage (NCBI taxonomy): Eukaryota > Metazoa > Arthropoda > Chilopoda > Lithobiomorpha > Lithobiidae > Lithobius > Lithobius niger. Next base: position 35,526 of record JAHWFP010094807.1, on the reverse strand, counting down.
AACCGAGGGAAGTAACCAGACGTCACGAATCGTCACTGAAAATTAAACCGAAACAATCGTTGAAAAAACCCAACTTTGTCGTAGGAAATAAAGTCAGAATTTCTAAAGTTAAGAAAATTTTTGATAAAGGGTATTTACAAAATTTTACTAATGAAGTCTTCACGATCCGTAAAGTGCAAAAAACCGAACCTGTTACTTATCTATTAAAAGACGAATCTGGTGAGCCGGTGCTCGGAGGTTTTTACGAACAAGAAATTAAAAAAACTCTTGTTCCCGATTTATTTTTTAGTGGAGAAAGTATTGCGAAAAAAGGAAGGCAAAGATGGAAAAATGCTGTACTTTGTTAAATGGAAGGGATACAGTTCAAAATTTAATAGTTGGACGGATAATGTTAGCAGTTTACCCTCTTAAATAATTTCCAATTGATTTTTAAGTACAACATATCGTATTAACAGTTTATTCTCGTCCGAATCTAAATATTAATTTTCTTTCATCCATTTTCTTCTTCTAGCTGCGATCATTTCCTCTGACGTAGATTTTCTGTCGCACGTTTCTTACTAATAGCAGCGGCCATTTTATCCAACCTAGCTTTTCTCTGTTCAACAGTTTCTGTCTCGCGTTTCTTAGCAATAGCGGCGGCCATTTTATCTAACCTAGCTTTTCTCTGGTCGACAGTTTCCATCGCATCGCAAGTTTTTTACAAGAAGCAGCGGCTCTTTTTCTCTTATTAGCCAGTACTTTTTCTTCGCTTCGTTTTATTATTTCACCGGCCGATGCATCTTTCCCACCATCTTTCTCCAGCGAAGCTCGCTCTTCAGCTTCTTCATCCTCCATCGGATCGACTATGTTGTCTACAAAATCATGTGCTATGCCGGTTTTGTAGTGACCATGTGCTAACATAATATTCCATCATCCAGCACGAATCTCTTATCATCGTAGGGAGATATGGATGATTTTGAAATTTCAACCGTGGCGAGCTGATGATCTTTACTTCGAATGCTCATCCAAACGGCTTTTGAAGATGTTTTCAAAAATAGTGCTTTTTTGTAGTCTTCGTGACTGAGACTTTTTGGATAAACGCTTTACTAATCCCTTTAGCTTTTTTAATGCTCTCTTCCCCTACTAGAACTGAGTACATTTTTGCTTTCAAACCTACAAATTCTTTCACCGGGATGCCAGCCGTCTCATCTTTTATTTTTCTTAGGACTTGTTTGTTTTTAACGCTGTATAGAGGGTGGGATGGATCATAATTGCTGGTGTCGAACCTATCTGACTCAGTTTTCATGTCCTGGTAGAAATCATCAGTCTCTACTTCATAGAACAGACTGTCGGTGTCTGTGAAAAGTAAACGCGCATGGTCTCCATATTTTGGACGCATGAACTCATAATGAAATTCATACATTGTGAGTTTCAAAAATTCGAGGATGCAGAAACCGGAGTAAGTCGGTAAGTCACACTTGATGTTACGAAGTCTCAAGTTTACCTGTACGAGATTTTCGTTGAGGATCTTGAACGAATCCGCGTGTGGTAGAGTGCTGTAATTGACAGATTTTTTTTTAGATTGTCGGATAACTTCACGGATAAACGTCCCGATTTGTTTTCCATCATTTTTCCAAATACCGAATTGTTTTTCAGTTTGAAAAAATCTTTTTCGAAGGTCGTCGTTGCGAGTTGACGCTTCTCGGTGTTAAATCTATGTATGATTTTAGCCATTGCTTCTAACGAAATTTTGGAATTCTGTGAATACCTTTCAAAATTAACCTGTGCTTCAAATAGAAGTGTAAATTCATGTAATGAACTACATAGTTTTTATTTAGGAGCAGGTTGGTTTGCAGTTTGGAAGCAGAAACGATCTTCTTGTTTCCTGCCATTTCTTTCATGAAGGGAGACACGAGTTTTGGCATTATTTTAAACTTTTCCGGTGCTAAAGGATAATCATTGTGATCGTCATGTAGCTTGGATGGATAGTCCAAGTCCACTTCCAATATATAACCGTATTCCGAATCTTTTTCAACTGATGCCAAGCAAAATTCGAAAATTTCTTTCCTCGTCAGCCAGCTAAATCGATCATATGGAAGGAATTCGGTCATGGATAGTCCGTATAAGTCGTTGACATCCAAATCTACTACATACAGACTAGGTAGATTCTCGTAGTAGGTGTCTGGTAGGTATTTGTTATTGGCGATCGAGTGCCTTTTTGACACGAAAGTTGTTCCACCTCTGATACCGGAAGTTATAAAGTTATGCTTTCCCCCATGTGTAGACAGTTCCAGTTCGGCTTCAGTTTTTTTCAATGCGGCTGCCCAACTAAATCCTGGTGTGGATAGATAGTAGCATGGATCTATGCCATCATTGAACAAACATGTTTCCCTGAAAGTTTGAAAAACATCGGCAAGAAGATACACATCGATCATCTGATATACGAGATGATAATTTTTAAAAACCTTCTCTTTCAGCAAGTTTCAAACTGACGTAGCATGATCATACTCTGAGTCACTGATGCCTTGACCTCGTAGAGTGGAGAAGAATGCCGCTTTAGGAGGTAATTTCCGCTCTTCAAATACGGCCATAGACTGCACGTACTCGTATGGGTAGTGGCCTTTTTGCGTCAATAAATCCGAGACCTCCCCCAACTCGAACCAATCTACCGATTTAAGAGCCATTTTTGTGATGGTGAAGGGTCGATCTTTCTTGTGGTTTTTAGCCAAAGTTTCCAGCGATGAAGATAGGAAATTATAACTGTCTAAAAAACGTAACCTTACCGAATAGTTCTTATCATTGAAGCAAAAGTACCTAGTAATGGTCATACTCATGAAACGCTCGGTGTTTCTAGCAAGACCGTCCACTCCCAAAGGGAAATTTTTTGCCGCTGAAATCAGTAGATGCATATCGTAGCCTTCTAAATTATGGATGACGATCGAGATAGTATTTACGCTCCTTGCATCCAGATTGCATTTTACGTGAGAAGCACCTCTGAACTTTCCTGTGAACTGACAGTGATCTCTCACTTTCTTCAGTGAGAGATCATCATCAAACATGACTTTGTTGCAGTAGTAGCAAGTATCAGCTTTCAAGGACTCTTCGGCACTCATCACCATAAGTTTTGGCCACAATAAAATCTTAGCAAACTTGTTAATTTCGATATTCGTACATTCGTAAAACTTATCCACCGCATCCTCACCGAGGTAGAATTTTTGACTCACAATTTCATTTTCTGGGCCAATAACCACGTATCCAAAACTACTACGTGAATGCAAACTGACTTTGGTAGACAAACTCAAAGATGGATCGACGTTACTAGTTTGTATGGGTCTGAGCATACATTCGAAATCTGCATAAATTATTCAAGGATGAGGATTGCTTCTGTTATAGTGTAGGAATTTTAATGTGTTATTACCAGGTGGTAGGAAAGTGAGTACTTGCTCCTTATTCAGTCTCAAACATTTACCAACGTGCTCCATCATGGATCATTCTTTAGTAAAGACCGCAAAGCAGTTACGACAGTAAAATTTTCTATGTGTTCCAACACCTTGAAATTGGAGTAGCCTATCAATATCGAGGATGCCGCAGTAATGACTATTTACTTTTTCGTCGGCTATTAATAACAAGTCAATTATTTATCCTTCCATGTTTTTGTTCACCATCACTGGATGTAATCCTATCGAGCCCTTATACGAAATTACGTTAATGGATAAATTGTTGGCTCGTTCGAAGGAATAAATCTGTCATAGACTCACGGGAAACTTCAACATGGAATGGTCTACAGTATTCAAAAATGGTTCGTAATATTTAACCACGGTTTCGTAGCACTTCATTTTAGCAGCTAAAATTGAATACAGAAAGCACTTTTCGTCAGAATTTTCTACATTTACTATAGCTTCGCTTTTCTTGCGTAATGCCCTTGGTAAGGGTAAGAAAGAACTAGGATGTAAAGGATCGATTTTTGCTACTTTTAGGAGCATACCATAAACTTTCGAAATGTGCCAACCACTGCCTTTTTTCTCGAAAGCCTCGATGGATGTTTGTATTTTTTGTAAGCATTCTCCAATACTTCCGACACGTCAGATTCATTATAAATGGTTGTATAGAGGGACTAGAAAAAGGGTCGCGCGATGTTGGAATCTCTGGAAAAATCTATCACTAAACACAGTTAAACTTTATAGTTGGTCAGTTCATCCAAGCAGGTCCTAATAAGAAGTTCGAGCGGATGATGGAGTAGATGGACCGCTACAGATGGGTCGGCACATTCAATTTCTCTGGAATAAATTCGGTGTGTATCATCATGTGCCAAAGTGCAACTTACTTCACCTTCGATATCATTCAACTCGTTTTCGAAGAGTAAGCACTCTGGTCGAAGATTGGATCGATGGATGGGAAGATGATGGATCAAATCTTCCTGAGTTGCGTAGACATTTCCACAGTACACACATGTAAACGATGATTTTGAATTCATTTTCTTTTTCTCGAAAGAAAAATCATTCATTCCTTTTATTTTTATTCTTTTATTATATACGAAATAATTTTCCAAAGAAACGTGAAGAAAAAACTACATCCGGACTGAAATTTATTTTTTCGGATCTCCAGGATACAGAAAAAACTTTAAAAAAACTTAGAAAATCTTAGAAAATTTTGAAAAACTTGGAAAAAACTTGGTGCAGGTTCCCTATTGATATGGTGCATGTAGCCCTGCCCAACTGCACCAAGGATGGGAGGCCGTGTGTGCAGAACTTCATCAAGACTGAATATTTATTTTCCCTAACCTTCTTATATAAAGCCCTCCTCGAAAAAAATTCTGCGTTTTCCTTTATTCTTTATTTTGATTGGAAAAAATGGTAAAATATTGTTTTTCTTTGTTTTGATTGGTTGGAGAAATGGGAATTCCCTTTATCTTTATTTTGATTGGTTAGCAAAACGGTAGTTTTGATTGGTTGGAGGATCCTATATAAGGTGGTTTGAGAAAATAAATTTCAGTCTGGATGTAGTTCTGGACTTGAAAACACGGCCTCCCGACCATGGTGCATTTGGACAGGGCTACATGCACTATATATGTAGGGAACTTCGCTCACTACCCCTTGAATTGTAGTACCCCCCTCGAATTGTAATACCCCCCTCGAATTGTAGTACCCCCTCGAATTGAAGTATACCCTTTGTGGATTAGTGGGTTTGTGAATATGTTTACAGGCACTTGTTTCCAACTGATAAGGTGCATGTAGCCCTGCCCAACTGCACCAAGGCTGGGAGGCCGTGTGTTCAAGTCCAGAACTTCATCTGGACTCGATTTTCTCGAATTTTGTTTGACACAACTTACTGGACTGGCTGTAACGGTTATGGGTGTAAACTTACAAAAATGCACTTTAAAAATCAACTATAACTCTCAATACATCAGAGTTTGGTTCAAAACACTGTCCAGTAATAATGACAGTTGATTGTTTAAAGGTTTTTCTATATCACCTAAACTCACCACCTCACTAAGACTAATATCCTTAATATCACACAAAAAACAAACTTGGTACAAATTCCAGAAGTGATGTCATAACCGGAAGTCACCCGAGAGGGGAGCCATTAGTGGCGATTCCCTACTGATATGGTGCATGTAGCCCTGCTCAACTGCACCAAGGCTGGGAGGCCGTGAGTTCAAGTCCAGAACTACATCTGGACTGGATTTTCAGCTTTAAGAATAAAAAGGCTCGGCTTTACTTATGTGGCCCAAACATGTGGGTCATTAAAATTATCCCTGGCCTATTGCGTCATTTGTTATCCTCATCATTAAAAGTCGTCAGATCTTAATGCTAAGCCTACGTGACTTCGTATGCTAAGCCTAAACCTGTTTGGACTGAGGATTACTTGAAGAGGTACCTATTGCTATGTGCTGATCATCAAATACAGTTGATTGTGGTAACATACTGCTAAAGGTACTAATTACTAGCTTATTCATTAACCAGTAATTATCTAGATTAAGGGCACCATGCCAAATCACTTAATTTTGTTAGGATGACGAGTAGCGTCGGTTAGTACATTAATTGAGTGATTTGGTGTGGTAGATAGTTGCAGGGATGCTCGGCACATCCCTTTGACCATTAGTCGAGTTAGATCAGATCATATTTTGTCGTCTGCATTCATAAGGATATAGTTTTGGATAGAATAGGCTTTCAAGCAGACTCGTAAGAATTAATATCACGCTTTAAATCATCGCTCAGCTATTTCGACAGTAGAGGGTGCAATAAATAGATGGAAGAAGGGAGTAATTCTTCCCACAATTATTATGGTAGCTGCGGTAAACCACCAGGTGGTAAAGGTCATGTAAATAATTTCAACAATGGTAATGGTAACACAAATGGCTAAAATGGCATGAAGGGCAGCTGATATCATAAAAACTGCAGTAAAGGGATTGGAACACAAGGGAATTCAAATGGGAATTCAGCTGGAATTCTCAAGGTTGAAATCAGGAAATGAGTGGTGTAGCTAATAAAAATTCGACTACAAGCGGTAACTACAGTAACACCAAGAATGGTAATTCATTCTAGTGGTAATGGTAAGAGTCATAGTAAAAAAAAGTACTTTGGCAAGAGAATCCATGGCGGATGTTTGTTTTATATGTTCATTGTTCAAGTTACCAACATTTAAAACGTAATTGTCTACAAACTGCTGCGAATGAACATATCAAAGCATTTTTGTCAGAACCTCCACCTAAACATTACATCGTGCAACATTAACACAGGGGCTGTAAATGGAGAATTTGTAAAAATATTACGAGATACAGGAAGGAGCATTGATGTAGTACCTAACTCTAGCCTAATTGTATTCAAGGATAAGAAATATTTTAATGGAGGGAACCATGGTAGATGTATGCATCATAACCCCAAGGGGTAAGATCAATGTAAGAGTGGCAATTTCACTATTCCTGCCGTTATAATATGGTTTTGTATTAGCTGAAGGATATTTTTCTACTTAACATGGGAGTTCGTTAGTGAGGAGTTGAAGGTATGTACTAGACACCTTAGTAAGCTGTTGCAGGAGAGTTTAAAGGTGAGTAGCGACGGTGTTATCGTTTACTCTAGCAATCAGGAAAAAGGTGTGACATTGTTAGGTGAAACAATGCAGTGCAAAAACAGAAGTGCTACAGTTATTGCACAACAAACTCTCTTTCAAGTGCCTGTAAGAAAAGCTCTTAACGTGCCTAAAAACAGTACAAAAAAAGAATTGGTTGTATTCCAAGAAACGTTTCCAGTGCATCTCTTAGAAGACTTTTAAAGATAAATATAAATGATGTCTCAGCAGCACAAAAAGAAGACGTCACCTTGAGTAACTGCAGAGATGTTGCAAAGGTCAAGGACGTTGGTGTGGAAAGCAATTGTTTCTTCTGGAGAGAGACGTGATGTCAAAAGAAAGACACTGATTTCCATCGAATTGTTGTGCCATCGGAATACAGAGGGGATATCATGGAGTTAAGCTATGTGCAGTTGATTCATAACCTTTGTCCAGGGGTCTGGAAGCATAATGAAAAACAAGTTAAGAATGCAACGATTGTATTTAACTTTAATAATGAATTCTACACCCAAAAATAACTAGTATGAGGTATGTCCGCCATTGGCTGCCCTTACAGCACCCAATCTTTTCGGATAAGAACGTAATAGATGCTCAAAAAGAACTGTATCCTCTTCCATGTCACGGAGTGTTGCTGTGAAACGCTGGTCTTCAGTGTCATTTAGTACGTTAGCCATGGTTTATTTACTGCAAAAGAACGAGAAAAGAATATATTAATAGAAAATAGTTTCAGTTATAAGATACATCCAACCTGCTTTTCTACAGACCCCTGGACAAAGGTTATGCACCACCCTGTAGACCTATTTACCAGATTTCGGCTTGAAGAAATCTAAGAAGAAGATCTTCGAAGTGGCCGAATTCAGCAAGGGTGGTAAGAAAATTTGTAAAAAGCTTGTAGAGACAGTAAAATAATCACAGCTCAAGTTCACGTTCAACAGTGCACAGTAAATGTAACACTATAAGAGGATTGTCAACTGGAGTCACAGGACATTGCTAGATACTCCAGTAGAAGAGGGAAGTGTGAAGTGACAAAACATTGAAATTGGACGTAAAGAAGAAGGAAGCCGATCCAGGTGTACATCTTGCAGTGGAAGAGAGTGTCAATGACCAACTGACCACCATGGCTTGTGAAGCAACTGATGCAGGGACTGACGAAAAGGCCGGGATGAAGTTGAAACTCTACCACGATGAATAAACAAGGATGGGGACAGGACAATAGATGCGTTGAAGACACATCGGTGCATGAAGATGCAGTCAAGTGGCGAATAGACACAGGTATGTTGAGTGAAGAAGATGCTGTTGTACGAGTTATCGCATGTTCCTGGAATCTTCGCACTCAAACCAGGCCGCACAAATAAAATTAGGTTTGATGTAAAGCTTTGTAAGGAGCAAAGAGACTTAAACCCTGTTGGGAAGACTTTCGTTTGCGTTTCGTCTGGAAAGTGCATAAGGGGAAGACAAATTAATGTAGTTAGCATTTGGTGGCGTTCATGAACCACAACTCATTGAAATGGAGGCAAAAACAAAACTATGTAAACACTTGGATGTTACGATGGAGCCTAAGCATGTGTAGATCATGTGAAGAAGTTAGTTAGTTTGTGCGTGTTTATACAATGTTGTATTGGTTGTAAGTGTATTTGGGTACGGTTCCACTCAGTGAAATGACATGTGACAGCTAATTCCATTTTGCTTTACAAGAAATTTATTACTAAATTTGAAGCTTAGTGGTGCGGGTGTTAACGTAAGTAGGCCTAAATGGCTTAAGTTTTGCATGTCTAAATTCAACCTAAATGACCGAGAAGTATTAAGTCTGTTTATTTTGATTTTCTCAATCGGATCGTTCTGCAAGCCCTTTAAGTTAAAGCGTCATTAGCTTATAACAGAAACTAGTTGTTGCAAACTTCGAAGTGGCTACCTGTGGCTCTAGACCGACGGAATCAGTTGAAATTAGTTGGTTAATCATTGGTTGGAATTATGTTACCGGGTTTGATGAATGGACTTGGGGCAGTAATTGTTGCTATTTTGCTTGGTTGGGGAGTTTAACCATCGTAAACTCAAGTGATTGAAGCTTAGCAATCACATCCTACCTGAGAAAATCATTGGGACCGAATTTTGAACATCGAATCCTCGTCCTGGGATTTGATGCAGTCTTGTAGGGTTTCATCTACTGCAGGTTAGTGCGAACTACCTTAGTGTAGTTGTGGTAACACGCTAGCATTGTTACAGAATGTCCCAGTAGTTAAGAGCAGGCGTGGACTACGTAACAGTTTTTGGTCTGAAAAGGTTTCGACAGTTATCAGAGTATTGCTACAGCACGCGTAGACTACCCGGCGATTTCAGTGTCGAGATGGTAAGCTTGCAGGTTGAAATGTACACCATGTTTATGCAAACGGGAAGGTTGGTTTGTTGTTTATTTCCAGGTGAAGTCAGAACAGTAAGTTAGTTGTGTAAAGTTTTTCCTTGGTCTATCCATTAAATGGGTTCAACTACGCAACGTGTCTACTTTTCCATTTTCAAGATGTATGGTAGCAGCGGAACAAGTTACAGCAAGGTGGGGATCCAATCGAAATCTACCAAGGCAGGCAAGGCATGGAAATCCTCGTCGTGGTGATTGGCACGATTTGTAGAATCGTCTAGGGCCACGAACCCAAACATTTTATTGAAAAATTTAAGTTTAATCGGCCCACCGCAGGGTGACGTTTCTAGTCTGTATTTAAAATTGTAAACTGCTAGTTACCGAATTCCCGAAATGTGTTCCAGAGCGAGTGACATTCCAGTAAAATAAAATTACTTTGGAATTAAGGGAGAGATTTCGTAATTGCTATTTTTACTAAAAATAGTGAGCTTCGTTCACAATAAAAGTTATACAGTTCACTAGAAGAGAATATAAAGTGCGGGTTTTCATTATAACGAAAGATCTACCTACACTTCTATTTTTTGTCGAAAAATATTTTGGAATCCAGATTCAAAGGTCACGAGAAGGTGTCATATTATTTTGGTACTTAGCCCTTCAAATGTTATTGTGACCCAAACAGACACGGTCAGAGAAAGACAAGCAAAATTGGCGATGTGTTTAAACATTCGGTCTGGTTGCTTCGCACCTCTAATAATAAACTTCCCCCTGCAACCAACTTGGGTTCTTAAATATCGACAAATGGAAGTTTTGCCATCATCGATTTGCCTATCTGTCAACAACGCAGCGTTCACGACTTTCATCTGTTTAGGCCTAACCACCGCCGCACCACGAGTATGTTCCCTACTACACATTGTCAACGACATAATACGACCTCCCCTCTCCCTCGAAGTGCCTATCCACCTTTCTGTAACGTGTCAAAGAAAATCTCCCTTTATCTCATCTTCCCCCTTCATCTCTGTTCTACCACAAACACTTCCGAGAAGAATTTCATGATAAACACACCGGTTGTCAACCTTGTGACGTCACTGAATGTGAATGTCAGAGAATGTTGTTCTTCATTAAAAGAGATGATTTGCTGTGTCCGAATAAATAAATAAGTGTAAATCCTAACCATTTGCAGACTCTTAAACCTTTTCCGTACATGAGTTTTGTCGTCAAAATTAGAGATTAGCCAATCGGTGTTGGCAGTTATTATCAGCATCGGTAGAAACTGTCAAAATATGGTATAGGCTGATACCGATAGCTCCATTTTAGTTCAGCTGAATGTAGTAAAACGTTGATAACTAGGGAACCAAATGATTTGGAAAGGTTCAGTTTGCGGCATTTTTACCTAGAAATAAAGTAGTCGTAGCTAGATTTTTACTTGTCTAGTTGTAGCTAAAATTTGGTTGATTATTAGTGCAAGCCAGCTAAAAAGGGATTTGCGGTCTACCAAGTTTTATGTTTTATACCATATTTTTGCAATCAAGGACAATTTCAAACCTAACCGTCTAACCAACGTTTTCGTTTAAATATTGGAAGATTATCAAACAGGTATTGGATATCAGTTACTATAGGGCAGATATTGATAGTAGCGAGTTATTGGTTAGACTAGCGGAGTCGCTCGCTTCGCTCGCTCATTCCGCACCGTCTCGCTCCCCCCTCCCCCCCTCATTTAATTTGCTGTTCGGTCCGTAGATGGCATCGTATGTTCGCGCTGCTGGCCGTTGCGTTCCGGGCGCAGCTACTATCTCATTGGGCCTTGGCTGCTACTCTTATAATTTGCCGTTCAGTCGGTAGATGGCGGAGATGGCATCGTATGTCCTGCTTGCTGCTGCAGATGGCTGCTGCCGGCTGCTGCAGATGACTGCGCTGCGGAAATTGTGTAATTATATATATAGATTGGACTGATCGTCTAAAACTGCTGATCCAACCCTAGTATATATTTCTGACATTATGAGAATTTGGAACACCTTCGATTTGGCCATCTGTGCATCCGTGCCGCAGTGTCGTCTGTGCCGTTGTGCAAATTGTGCCATTGTTAAAAGGCTATTCAAGTTGATTTGCACAATGTCGGAGCATGAATAGCTAGAGCGTTATTCTGGTCGTAAGGACTCTTGAATTCAAACATACTCGAGTTCCAGAATATCTCTAATCACTCGAAACCCGATCAAGGTCCTCATCCGGATCATAGAATACACAGGGAATGTCCTCCTCTTCACAATTAAGACACTTCATAAATGGTTCGTTATTTGTTTTATTTTCAGATAAGCAACACATTCAAATCTAGATAATATAAATCCAAAAATATACAAGATGTCTAAAAAATATATGTCACAGTTTCATGATTTTTCTGATAAACGATTGCAGAATTATAGACTAGCGAGTTTGTTTCTCTCGAAGAGTTAACTACAGAAGAAGAAAAGTATAGTCGTAACATGGACCTACTGGACCTTATACCCTCCCTGTTTGCTATTTTATATAAAACCTTTCTCCTCCCAGTCTTTGGTTACTACTCCCAAATTTGTCGTCCCTACAATCTTTACTCACTTAATCGTCTTAAAAACTGCCATCGCCGCTTTACCAAATGGTGTCACACTATTCGTTCCTTACCTTATTCCGATCGCCTATGTAAACTTGGTCTTACCTCCATTCATGATCGTTTTCATCATGGCGACATGATACTTACCTACCAACTTATTAGAATCTCCTTGATGTGGACTCCGTTCTTTCCCTCATTCCAAATTTCAAATTCACTCCTTGGCACCCTCTCCGTATTTCTGGCACTGTCTCTCATACTAAACTACGCTTTCACTTTTTCACGGAAAGGGTTGTTCGACCCTGTAACTCCCTCCCTCAATCTGTTGTTTGTGCTCCTTCACTCAATGCTTTTAAGTCACGCTATGACGCTCTTGTTGTTTAATTTCTTTGGGGTTTTGGGTGGGTGGGTGCTTCATGCACCTTCAATCTTTATTTCTATTCTAGTGTAACCCTAATGAAAGGTTGCAAACGGCGGCCATATCAAAACACAGTTTACCAATTCAGAGATTGTTATTAAATAGCAAATCTCTATTAGTAAACAAAAACGAGCATGCCCTAAATTACAATCTGGAATCAATGGGAGCAGAAGTGACAACAGAGCAGCGAGAGTAAAGGATGCTGAAGTAACAATCGTGGGCAAGGGTAACGAGTGGACATGCTGTTGTTGAAGATAGCTTACAACACTGGAAAAGTAGCTTGATTTGTTAAAGTAACATACGAGAAACAGCAATTAAGCCGCTATAAAGGAGATACCAGTCTACTAATATAATGCTCACTAGTTGTGCACATGCTGCGGGTACAACTAGTAAGCATTGCATTAGCGTTTTGGCGGGGCATGCTGTGCACCCCCCTTCAACGTGTTGCTGTAAACATTTGCCAAATATTTGACTGTAAACTACATTCATGCATGTTAGTTGGAATGTAACTGGCACTTTCAATTTCTTTATCCCCGACCCACACCTGCACACCACCGTCCCCTCCGAAGCCACCGACCGCCCCCGCACCTTACTGCACCCCCACCCACAATACCCCGGAGTGGGGTCTGAATATCTCCTCGCCTCCCGCCGGCACCTCAGGCGTTTGGTCTTTGGTTTTAAATTTGCAATACCAAAGACCAAACTCGTGAGTGAGCCCCCACACATGCCCTCGCTGCACCCCCTCTCACACATTCCCTTTTACTTGATGCCCATATTCAGTAAGCTAATAATGCGAACTTCCCCCCTCTTCCTTCTGCTTTTCTCATCCCTCCATCCCCGGAAAAGTCGGGATATTTCCACGGATATTTTGGACCAGTCCCGAAGAAGTTGCATACGTGTGTTTGACTGAATGCTAAAAAAAAACCCATCAAGAGAGCCAGCACTCAGTAAGCAAGTTAAGCCCCTACTGTAAATTGTATTTTTTAACTCATTCACGAAAGTCAAAAGTCTAAATGCCGACAAGGCCACATTCCATACGACCAAAACTTTCTTGCAACTGTGCTTCCACAATACTACGCAAAAGGTGAAACGAATAACCATGTGGCAGATGCAGCAGGTGGTAAGGGGCGCCGTCTGTTCGAAGACTTTGGAAAAGGGCCCTAACCCGAATTTGTAGGCAAACCCCGTCAACAGATGGCGGCATGGCAGGTGTGGAAAGTGGCTTCATCTGTTCGAAGACTTTGGAAAAGTGTCCCAACCCGAATTTATACGCGAACCCCGTCAACAAATAGCAGTACATGGTGGTGTTTTTGATAGTACAGGATGCGATGGTGGCAAATTGGATGCCTGATCCATATTATGTATGTAGATTCAGAGAAAAAGCAAGGACAACAACCACGATTAAAGTGAAAATCAAATACTGGAAACACGTGCAAAAATCACTTTAAAGTTTACTATAATTGTGATGCACGTCACGTATCATTGCTACCTTGCAAACTCTGTCTGGTCGCGTGAATGTGACAGTTTCGGCGCACTATAGGTTCTGACTTTTGGACTTTCGTTGTTGAGCTAAAAAAAAACGAATCCCTGTTTCAGCTAAAAGCACACAACTTTAAACAAAACAATTTGGATGCCCTCCAACTGGCTCGATATTGGCAGGCTGATTCGATGGAGAGGCGCATTTAGTTCGTAGATGCCGACTACAGAGCGAAAAAGTTGAATTGTTTTAAAGTGGGCGGCAACAATCGTTGCATGTGCGAGCGTTGATACATCTGTAAATGAAGGAAAATTACTTGCAACAATATGGTGGTGCACGGTACCTAAGTTAGTGGAAACAACCATGGAGATTAACTCACAGCAGGGGCTTGCTTGCACAATGAATGCTGACTTTCTCAGCATTTTTTTTTTTTGCATTCAGTAAAACACAGATATATGTTTACGGGACTGCAGCAAAATCTCGGCAGAAATTTCCGGTTAACATTGTCCCGTTGAACAAACTTGGGAGAGTTGTGGCAAAGGAGGGAAGGAGATGGAAAAAGAAGAGGGGAGGAGGGGGAGGGGAGAAGAGGGGAGGGGGATACGAGAAGAGAGGGTTGAAGAGGTTAGAGAAGAAGACGGGAGGAGAAGGAGAAGAAATGGGTAGGAGCGGAGACGAGGGGAAAAGGAGGAGGGGAAGAAGCATAAGAGGGGAAGAAGGGTGGGGTGAAGAGATGGGGAGGGGAACAGGGCAGGTGTAGATTGAACAAACATGGAAGAGAAGAGGAGGGGAAAAGGGGCAGAGGGCAGGGTTGTGGCAAGAGAGAGAAGCGATGGGAAGAAGAGGAGGAGAAGACAAGGCAGAGGGGAGGAGAGAAGATGGGGAGAGGGGAAATGAGACAGATGAGAAGAGAGCGAACAGGAGGAGGAGAGAAGAGGGGAAGAAGACGGGAGAATGGAGGGGAAGGAGAGGCCGAGAGGAGGGGGAAGGGAGAGGGTGTAACCTAACTAACATCAGACAAAATATTCATATGTCAGTGCACGAGGACAAGCCAGGGTCACACCAGTCCTATTGTGGACGAATAACGTTAAAGGTTTAGTCAAAAAGATAAATATTGTAAATACTATTTACTTTCCTAAGAAGACCATACAACGGTAGAGGCTAAGAAAAATTCACCGGAAAATTCAATCCACCGTGCAGCATGCACGGGTCCGGCTAGTTCCGAAATATATTATGCAAAAGTATAATATGATTGAGTTGAAGGAGGTGCCATATGTAGAGACTAACCCGGTAGCTTCCGACATACAATAATAGACTTTTTAAAAGGTTTAGTATAATAAAAGGTTATCAAGCTTTAAAACAATTAACGACAAATAATTAAGGAAAAAATTAGGAGAAGAATTGAGGAAAAACACGTGGGTATTACTATTATAACAGTTCTTCAGGGTACGAAGCAAATCCAGGTTGTAGGAAGGGGACTGACGTATGAAAACTTAATGCCAAAATGTATAATTCGGTACATATTAAAAACGAAGACCTTGCATATAATGAAAAGAGTCATAGTCCACAGTGGACATTTTTCTTCCTTTTTGGTAAAAAAAATACACCAGAAAAATTTCTACAATTAAAAAAAAGATTTCAGCCAGTTTTTAAATACAAGTATGGTGTAGCAGTTACAGTTGCACCGTTCTGCATCTGCCACTTCAGCGTAATTATTGTTGTTTAGAACCCACAAATTCCTCAGACAGTATTAGCATACACAAACTAGGCTTATGTAACTCGACTTATGACGTCACAGCACATCCACTCATACCATACCTGTTTCATTATTGTGAAACTGTTTTCATTATTCTTAAACTGTGAAGTAAAAAAAACATCTACAATGCATAGAAGTTTGCGTATTTCTTTATTTTTAAGTAACAACAGAATAATTGTAAAATAAGGTACCACATTTACTTACCACTTCTTTACAATTGCAAATATGTTCTTATTATAAGAATGACGTCACAACCTATCCATTCATACTATACGTGTTTCATTATTGTGAAACTATTTTCATTATTCTTAAATTGTGAAGTAAAAAAAAAATCTTCAATGCATATATGTTTGCGGATTTTTTTATTTTCAAGTAACAACAGAAAAACTGTTAAATAACGTATCGCCTTCATTGCCCTTTCTTTACAATTGAAAATTTGTTCTTGTCTTGTTGTAAGGTATTCTTATGGTGCAACTTTTCATCAACTCTTTCTGTGCATATGGAGATGGTTTGGCTGGTTTCACAGTGCATAACATTCCCCATTCAGGCAAAACTGTAGGAAGGAAAAGTCATGGTGTTAGAATATATACAGGGTGGTCCATAAAGTACTAGACCTAAAATAGGCCTTTAATAGGCCTAAAATAGGCCTATACTATAGGCCTTTACAGCTTGTTAGCAAGGATCTCTCCGATCTCTCATGTCGTACGGATTCTAATTGAAACAAAATGGGAAAACAAGAAATAAATAATGTTCAGGATTCTCAGATTTCCGGATTCTGAACGAACTTTGAAGCTACTTTACGCCTATTAGAGGCCTATTTTAGGCCTATAATTTTCCAGTACTTTATGGACCACCCTGTATAGACGTTCACTGACGTACAAAATAGGATTTCACAGCAACTTGAGTTTTTACTTGTAACCAAGCCGGACACTTGGCTCGGTATAGAACTCGGACCTGCGTGGGGCGAGAAGGCTTTATTGTCCCCTAACCTTTATTTTTTTTGCAATCATGGCCGGTTTGTCATCAAAATTCAGCAGAGAATTGACTACAGCCCTGTATTTTTCTGGTAGAGATTCGGATGTACAATTATTTAAACGAACTACAATTAAGCTTAAGCCGAACAATTTTGTTATGCTACATTGTAAGATTGATGGCTGATGGTAGAACTACAGTGGTATGGAACATCTACCGTCAGCCGCTGTAGTTGTTCCATTACTTGTTCCAGAACTTGTTATAATATCTTATTACTATATCCTAGCTTGATGTGACACAAAACCAAACACTGGCACTAGCATTGCTCGCCATTTGCGGATGCAACTATGGTTTATGCATTCAAAGATAACTTACTTTTGGCCGTGGTTGGCTTAAAAACAAAGTAATTTCACAAAATCCGTATTTGTTCGTGATCAACTTCCACTATCGACAACCACTGATCTTTAGTGTGTTCAGTGGCGTAACGAATTTGGGCTGGGCCCCTATACAAAACGTATGTGTGGGCCTCCCTCCCCCTTACCCCAGTTTCTTGCTTTTTTTTTTAAAGGGATATACTTCCCAGCACCATTTTTCTCGAACCACCATATCAAGTACGGCCCCACGGTCTATTTACTTAGCGTTAGTCTTTCTCTTGCTAAAAAACCGTTTTAAAATGTGGCGTCTAGGAGATTTTATGTTGAATATTGTTAACTATATTTAAGACCGACCCGTAAGTATATGATGCATTGCGTGCTTGCAATAATCATGACATTTCATCTCTGTGTGTACATGTACTAATTTTCTAATAATTACCATGAGATCAAAAATCTAAAAGACTAACGCGGTAAAAATTAAAATTAATTATTCCAATAGATCGCCGAACCAAATTATAAGACACTAGCCTAGAAAATTACAAATTGTGATCTTAAAATACGCGAATCATTCCGGTTTGTGACGACACAATTAATGCGTTCACGCTGGCTTGTGTATTAGGCACAATGCCAACTGAGATAGTAGCTACGTTTTCCACTGCGAAGAACGAAGCTGTTGCCTCAGTTGACCTTGTTTATGATAAATGCGCGGATGCGATCGACATGTAGCTGTTATAAGGCAGGCGGAAGTTTATAAGGCAAGCGGTATGTTACTTTAACTAGTCCTAAAGACTTCGGCTACATGAAAACGGCTGAACCAATTTTCATGATTTCTGGTGCATGGAAATATTTGCATTCTTTATCGACCAAATCCAAATGTCATCAAGTTCACTTATTTAACTGACACTGTCATTGCGACGGTGAAATCGTGGATGTGTGTTATAGTAATTATCTTGAACATTAAAATCACTTTATTCTGCTTAGCAGATAGATAAACACGTTTCCATGCTCTTCTTTGCTTTTTTGTGTGTTTATACACCGTTTCGCAGCACAACTATTCATTGAGCATGAACGTTTTTATACGCAGATCTGTTAATATTGTGGATGCTCGTAGACCAGATGGGCCCCCTAAGAGGTCTGGGCCCGTACGTATTGCGTATCTAACATATCTGTACGTTACAGAGCAGGTTGTTGAATTCTACCTAAGTCATGTTTTTTCCGGTGGCCTGCTTACTACTACCCGAATTTTTTCCTGCCAGCTGAGGTTCTGGCTTATGAAATAAATTCAGCAGCGGCGGCTGACGGTGGTGGTCTGGCGGTTCAGTTTTGCAGGACTGTCTCTTGCGTCAGAGGTCTCGGTTCGAACCTAATATCAATCACCCCGTGATTCCCCATGCTCATGTCTACGGTGGCACGTAAAAGATTCTAGAAATTCCAATTGGGGCACGTTAAAGCTACAATTCTCGGATCTCGTAGTATTGCGGCAAGAAAATACCGAACAGTAATTTGAGTAGTTTTGGCATTTTAAGAGACAATTTTAGTGGATTATTTGCCTGTTTTTCATTGGTATAAAGCACAAGTTGCCAGCTCTTGCAGTTCAGAAGTTAAGATTCCAAGTGTAATCAGCTGAGGAATTTCTTTATATACTCAAACGTTTCAGCTACGCTAAGCGTAGGCCTGAATTTATGAAGAAATGGGCGGCGTATTATAGACTTGGAATCATTTACTGTAATTTCTTGTACTTGCAAATATTTTACAAAACTAACTTAGCAAAATGTAGTAGTATGGAATCTTGTTCTTGAACTGCACAGTGATCGTAGTGACTCAGTCTTATCTCAATCTCCGTTAATTTTACTTAGTCAGCCACTGTGTAGCCAAGCTACTAGATGTCGAAACAATTTGTCAACGACTTAAAAAAAACGACCATTCCCCATTTAAGGAGTGGGCATTAATAAAATAATAATTAATAATAAAAAATTTACCACTGGTAAGTGGAAGGAGGTCGGAAGGGTTGAGGAACCACTTACACTGTTCCTGGCAAGTAATGGTTATAATGAAAGAACAATAGAGTTAGGGATTTGCTAGATGCTAGAAGTGGTTGCTTAAGAAATCTGTGCAATGGTTTAGTTTTCAACATTCTACGAAAAGCCAAAATTGTTGTTGCATTCACAGTGCTGGCCTGCAGAGCATTCCAAATTGGGACAATCCGAACCGCGAAGAAGTTCTGGCGACAGTCAAGATGACAGGCTGGAACAATAAGTTTCCAGTTGTGCCCCCGTGTGCTGATATCATAAAATCAAAGAACGAAAGATCTATAGATATCAAATTATGGAGGATTTTAAATGTCAATATTAAGTCAAATCTAATTCTTCTCAGCTCCAAAAGTTCCAGATCAAGCTTTTCAAGTCTGTCCCGGTAGGCAAAGTCACGCATACCAAGGAGACTCTTCGTAAATCTACGCTGGACGGCCTCAAGCAGATCAATATCCCGTGCTAGATATGGCGACCAAACCGGGCTGGCATATTCCAGACTATTCCATCATAATGTTGCACATAATTTATGCCGATTCTTAGAAACGAGGCATAAGGAACATTTACAATTGAAACAAAAAAATTATCAAAAATTTGTACATATAGCTTTTAACATGTTCATTTAGGGCTAAAAGAATTTTGACAACAGAATGAGGGATGTCTTTCTGTACAAACAATCTTTCAAAGTTCTTGGGAGTCCCCTTTGTAGTAAATATTAAAAAAACTAAAATGTTGATTAAAGAAATATCAAAGACCTCGGTATTTTCAAGATTTTACCGATTTTATCAATAAGTTGCCCAGCAGACGTAATGCTAATGAATACCACAAAAAAATTAAAATTACATTGCTAAAAAAAATTGGACAGGTCAAGTGGTGCCGAGTATTAAATGATATTTTCTTGTATTATTTGTTGGGTACCGTCTCGCTAATAAAGGTGTTCAAAATACACTATTTGAGTTAAATAAATTCCTTATCCTTGTGATTCCAGCATTACTTCGACACATCTGTCTATTTAAAAAAAACTGTGTATAAACTAGAAGCACTTAGATAATCAATTAATGAACGCCAGTGAGCTATAATTGCTGTTCAAACACAGAGTATCACTTTTTTAGCCTATCTATGAAAACATAACACCTGAAATACCTAGCATTTGAACTTTCATCAAATGATCAATTAACCCAGAGCATTCTAACATTTTATTGGACGATTTTAATCTCTACTGTTGACTGGAACCAGAATGATGCAACTTCCTCGAATTACTTGCACCTCTCGGTCTCCATCAGCTTGTGAATAAGCCAACAAGGGGAAATATTATCCTCGATTTGATTTTCACGGATGATTATCGTCTGATCTACGATTTATCGGTCGGCACCCATTTTGGTCGCAGTGATCATTGTGTGTTTTTTTTCCTGGTCAATCTTTCACTTTTAGGTGGAATTGAAACTTCGGGCCAACCTTCTTCTGGGTTTAAGGGCAGGATCGATCATGCTAAACTAAAGTTTTCCCTTTCAAGTGTTGATTGGGACAAATTTATTTTTGACTTTCATGGGGATTTTGAACCTACATTGGACCTGTTTCTGTGAAATCCTACAGAATCACATAGCTCTTTGTAGCCATCAACCACGACTCCTTTCGAAGGTGTGGAAGGGTCTACCGTACCACAGTAACAGACTTCATATTAAAAAGCCTAAACGCTGGAAAAGCCTCAAAATTGACACAAGTCAGGATAATCGTATTGCTTATAATTCAGCACGGAAAGAATATTCTGATTCTATGGAGGCATGGCATTGTGCCCAGTACTCTATGGTAATCCGGGAGAGAAAATTGTCTGCATTATTTAAGCATTATCGAAATTTAACAGCTAAGCCCAGGGTCCTTCCTCCACTTAACGTGGGTACTTGTTTTATCACTGAAAATCGTGACAAGACGGAGAAGTTTAGTGAAGTTTTTGCCTCATATTTTATTCTTGATAATGCCGCCCCACATTTGCTGCAACAGAATTCAGCTGGGTTGTCCTCCTCATGCCCCACGATTGCTTTCCATCAATTGGCAGTAACAGAAGCCATTAGGAAACTAAAACCATGCAAATCAATTGCCTCAGATGGGTCGTCAGCTGCTCCTCTCCTTAAGAGCATTGGTCCCATGGTTTATTATCCACTTGCTAGACTTTTTGACCTATCCTTTTCGCAGAGCGAGCTTCCTCAAGTCTGGAGTCAAGCTTGTATCATCCCCATCTTTAAAAAAGGTGCATTCTCAGACCCGCTAAATTACAGACCGATTGCCCTTACTTGTACCACTTGTAAGCTTATGAAACTATTTTACGCGATCGACTAATTAGGTATTTTAAGGACAATTCGATCATCCTCAATGCCCAGTTTGGATTCATGTCGAAGCGTTCTGCCAACAGCTTTTGCTTGTCCTGGACTGTTGGTCTAGTGCTTTAGATCTTGGTGTTCAATCTGACACAATCTATTTCGATTTCGAGAAGGCATTTGAGTCGGACATTCATAAGAAGCTTCTGCTTAAGGTTACAAACAGCGGAATTACCGGTAAACTGAATGATTGGATTGATGCTTTTCTTGGTAATCGTGTCCAAAGGGTTCAAATTACAAATTCATTCTCATCGTGGAAATCAGTACCCTGCGGGGTGCTGCAGGGCTCTGTCCTGGGCCCTCTTCTTTTTCTGATCTATCTGAACGACCTTAAATTCGAGAACGAAGATGTTTATGGGTTTAAGTTCGCTGACGACCTTAAGGTTGGCGCTGAACTGATGAACTCAACCCTGTCCAATGATTTGGTTTCGCAAATTAAAATGATCGACGGGTGGTCTAAATGCTGGCAGCTTCCCCTTTCAGTCCAAAAGTGCCACTCTTTCCACGTGGGTGCCGTGCAGGACCATTGCCATTACTCGTTTGATGAAGTACCTCTCCCCTCGCTGGATGAAGTAAAAGACTTGGGAGTTTGGTTTACACACGATCCTTAATTTTCTGTCCAGTACCAAAGGATTTGCACATCTGCTTACCGCAGGTTGGCACTTGAGAGATGTTTTAAATTTATCAGGGCTTGCGTCTTCAAGGTTTTTGTCCGTCCACTCCTGGAATACGCTACCCCGTGACGAAGAGACTTGCTGGCCTTCGTGATGTACCATATAAGGATCGATTAAGCATCCTTGGCCTGGAATTGTTGGAACTACGTAGGATTGAGTTTGATTTCGTCCTCACCTACCAAATTTTGCACCAGCAAACTGGCGTCCATCTTCCGCTTTTTGATCTTTCTAAGTGTATCTATAGGACACGTGGTCACTGCTGGAAACTATCAATTCCTGGCGCAGGACTTGATTGTTGAAAACATTTTTTTCTGTGGGCGTGGTCAAGATTTGGAATGCTCTAGGGGATGAAACTGTAAATACTGTTTCTATGACCATTTTTCGTCAGAAGTTGCGTGCGGTACCGTTGGGTGACTTTTTGAAACGTCCTTTAATGAATTAATTTGTTCGTTGTAACCTTATGGATTGGTATCAGTAGCACACCACCATTCCGTCTTTCGTCTTCCAATTTTATTATGATTAGGTGTTAAAAGTGGACTGTGAATAAATTAAAGATGTCAACAGTACCAGAAAATGTTTCAGCTAATTCTTTAAGAGGAATCAAAAATGAGAACTCACATTGTTACTGCCGCACGGAGTTCCAGCTTGTGGTCTTCCCAGAGATTGTTGTTTCCCTGCTTTATCAGCACAACGAACCGCTTTGCAAATATCCTAAAAAAAAATAAAATAATAATAATAATAATAATAATAATAATAACAAGTTAACTTTGACGTTTCAATGTTTCGCGTTGGACTTCACTGCATAATGGGCTTTTCGCAAAACAGTTGGTTCGATAACAGCGCTGATCCCAGAAGTGTGTCAGAATGTGCTGCTAAAGCCTTAAAGTGTGTCAATATGTGGTTACTAAGTTTAGGCATAATATCAAACATAATCGATTTCAAGAAGTTTGCTGCAGGTGATTTACCTAGCTAGTAATAGCTATTGTTTGTAGATTGATTTTCCTTTTTCTCTAAATTGTGAACTTCACTTTAAATAAACTACCATTGCTTCCTTCATTCCAGTATAATTATTTGCTTATGTTGATTTGCATTGAACGTTATCGATTTTAATGGTTACACCCCATTAAAAATGCGGGATATGTTTTTAAAATGTTTATGTTTACGGACCACATGTCTGCACAAATGTGTTCTAAATAACATTAAAAAGTTCATGAGGGAGTCTTGGTTCCAAATTTGCCATATCATTTTGTTTTACCGTAAATTTCCCATTTTTTACCCTTACGTGCCCTTATTTAAACCTTATTAACCCTATTTGCCAGTACGAATCCTTATTTAAAAACATTAAAAACACTTGGCACAATGCACTGGACGAGATAAAAACACACTGGCAACTGATATTTCGGGACATAATGCCACGGGTCCCATTAATCAAAGAAAAAATAAAAAAGATGTTAAGCCTGCAAAGCTGGGAGCAGGAATCCTTATTTGCTCTTAAGTATCCCTAAGCAACCCTTATTTACCTTTCTCTACCGTTATTTACCCTTGCGTATCCTTATAAAACCTTATTTACTTTTTCTTACCGTTATGTACTATTTAACCCTATTTATATTCTGTACCCTTACTTACCTTTCTATACTGTTGTGTATCCTTATTTTCTTTTATGTAACCTTATGTACCCTTCTTTACATTTATTTATTGTTATTTATCATATATTTACCCTTATGCACCCTATTCATTATTATGTGGTCACATTTATCCTTCTGTACACTTATTCATCATTATGTACCATTATTTACATTTATGTACCTTGATGTATCCTTATTATTCTTGTGTAACTTTATTTACCCTTGTTTGCCCTCATTCACTCTTATTTACCGTAAAGTACTCTTATTTACCTTTCTGTACCCTTATGCTCCCTTATTCATGATTATGTGATCTCATTTATCCTTCAGTCCCCGTATTTACCCTTCTGAACCCTTACGTACCCTTATTCATTATTATGTGGTCTTATTTATCCCTCTGTACCCTAATTTATCCTTATGAACCATTAACTCATATTCACCTTTATGTACCCTTAACCTTTGTGTACCCATTTGTACCCTAATGGGACCTTACTTACGCTTACAAATCCTTGTTAACCCACATTTACTCTTACGTAGCCATACGCACTCTTCTGTGTCTTTGTGTACCCTTATGAACCATTGTATACCCTTATGTACCCTTGAATACCCTCGTATACTCCTATTTACCTTTATGTACCCTTGTTTACCCTTTTGTGGCCTTACGTACCCTTATTCATTATTATATGATCTTAATAATATGGATCTTAATATTATGGATCTTTATAACTCTGGATCTTACTTTCCAATATGGCCACCACCGGATAAGGTGGTAAGAACTGGTCCCTCCGTGTTTTTTGATATTTTTAACATTTGTGAACAAGACAGCAAAAATAGTGCTGAAAATTAAAATGAAACTGTGATTTTATGTTGTTGTAAGTTTTTGGCCAGTCAGGAAGCAACAAAGTCTAATATCCGTACGTGATCTTATTTATCCTTCTGTATCCTTATTTGCCCCTGTGTAACCCTTACATAACCTTACTTCCCATACGTATGCTTATGAACCCACATTTGCTCTTAGTGCCCATATCACTCTTTTTCTACTTTGTATACCCAGATGCACCATTATTTACCTTTATCTACCTCTGTTTACCCTTATGTACCCTTATTTACCATCATGTAACTGTATTTATCCTTAGGAACCCGTGTTAACCCACCAGTTCCTATCCCTTTATTTATTTACCCTTTATTTACTCTTTCATTTACATATTGGTTCATGAATTAATGATATGTTTACTCTTTGCTTGCTCTTTCATTTATAATTGGGTTTATAGGTCCATCTCTTATAAGGTGAGTTAAAAGCATTTAAAAATTGTTCACGAAAACCTGTCGGAATTGAATGGACATTTTCATCCTAGTGTAGGCTCACACAAAAACCTTATTCATGTTCAACGTACAAAAAAATACTACCGGACAGACGTGACCAAATCCAACCGGCCAATTAAAACAGTCTCCAACCAGAATCCTGCCAATCATCGGGTTAGTGAAAGTTATGGTATTTAATTTTATGGCTGTGGAGGGTAGCACAAGACATTTCTGTAAATATGGTGAAGCGTTGTCGGGATTGCTTTGGTAACATTACTACGCACTCAAAGCTGAACAAACAAGCATAGCTTTTCCCCAAAAGAACCATTCTTTCCATTATTCTCTTTTTTGGGGATAAAACTTTCAATTCTGTGGCTAGTTGTATGGATCTCGCTACGATACTCTTTATTGCTTAATGTTTGCGTCGCTCGATGGATTTATGCGCTATTTACTATCTTCTTTCTATGTCTGTTTTTTTTTATCACAAAGGATTAACATTACCTGCTAGTGCCACCATAAGTCACTTTTAAAATAGTTATGACCAGTACTGATTTTCTGTATATTTTATTTCTAAACCAATATGATTGCTTCATAGGAACAACATACGCATTGGATGGTTCATCATATCCCTAGTCTATTTCTTCTGTTGCTAACCAAAAAGAAAAACAATAAAAGTAAAACTTTTCAATGCCTAAAATTAAATTGAGTATCACATTGTTATTTTTTATTTGGTAATTGTTGGCTTTTTTTCTGCATGAATTTTTGAAATATTGATTGTACCTTGCTTCCTGCTGCTTTTTTGCTTGCTTTTGACAACGGTTAAAATAGCATTAATTTGTTTTATCTCTATACGTTTTTATTTTATATTTATTTAATAAATATAAACATTGTATTTCTTCCTTGGCTATGTAACGCCGTTGTGAGTGCAGTATTATGTAATACTAGAAGATGAAACCGGTTTTTTCCCGGGTGTTTTGTTTCGTTCGTGGTTGTTTCCCAGTTTTCGGTCGGTGTTGCCTGAACACTGACTGCGACAGGCAATTTTTCTTTCTGGAATACTCCCCTTTTCCTTCCATCTTCTACCTCCCATGTCCCATTCCCGTCCCCGTCCAGTTAATGCGTAATCATTGGCTAAAAGGCGCCTTTTCATCTTTTCAACTTCTATATGCAGCATCGTAGAATCTTCGATCAATATAAAGAAAATAGCGGTAAAATTAAAAAAAGAAACCGCTTCGCTGCAGCGCCGCGAATTTTATAACTAAAACGAGATCACGTGGCCCATATCAGCCTATTGGATGAGGGAGAATCTGGAACGTGGATGCTGTGTTTAGAATATGGGGAACGCTATTGAAATGGTGAATTGGCGCTTTTAATGGTAACAGATGCATTGCCATGCCTCACAATCTCTTTATTTTCTAAAGTGCAGGGGTAACAGAAGCAGCGCCCTACACACGGGCATTCCCCATTCAGCACCCCCCCTACTCCTGGTTTATTGCTGTGGCTTGAGCCATCCATACCGTGTCAAAAATAGCTGATCTTGTGCATGGCATCTTTTAAGACTTGCCGCTGAGATGACCGCGCCAGAGCAAATTGTTAGTGGAGGCAACAATGTGCCAATTTCAACTTCTTTTCAAGGCGAAACGTAATAATTTCAACTTCCAGCCAAAGAATTGACACACTCGCTAGCTTTCATTGTAGGGGTGCCAGTGGCGTAACGAGTGGGGGGGGGGGGGGAGGGGGCAAAGGGGCGATTCGCCCCCTCTGTACAATTTTGAAGTCTTATTCGGCTACGCAAAGAGTGAATAAAATGTATTAACAACAAAAATTAAAAGTTGGTAGTTTACATTATTGGTACGTAAACTATCAACACTGTTAACACAACGTAATTTTGGAAAATTAAAAGTTTTATGAAAAAATTAAGTAAATACATTACTTGTAAACTATTGTGCAGCATGGACAAAAAATGCTTAAAACAACATTAAAGGTCATTTATCGTCATTCTTGGTGTGTAGCTACAGTGCTCCACAACAACACTAGAGAACATTGTTTGCATTTTTCGATATTGCAATGACAGTGAAGTCACATATTATGCTTATCTGAATTTCTTCTTTCTTTGTTAATGTTTGAGATACCGCTTAACAATCCTGAATATTTTGAGACCATGAATTATTGTATGTTGGTTTAAAATGATCATCACTTATGAATACCATGACGTGTGAATAAAGTACATTAGTGTGACAACATTAAAGGGCATTTTGACAAGCATGTTTTACTTTTGAATCATTTAAACAATAACTAAACACAAGAATTGCGGTAGGAATATGTTACGTACGTCCGATACAACAATTTCGTTATTGCATCACCAAAACACGTAATGGGAACTGCCATTGTTTCGCGCGGAAGAACCGAAATATATGCCGACTGATGGTGCTACGCTGTTTCTATTCAGAAATGCTGATGGAAGTGCGATGGAAGAGCACTGAGATAGCTCTGTTGGATGTGAGCAGCTAAAGCGTCGACAGCCTTAGCTGGCCAGTAAAGTCGTGCTGTTCGCTTACCAGTTATTTAAAGACAAAAAATAAAGGGGGGAGGGGTAAGGAGGAGTTGTAACACGGATTTGTCTTCGAATCTACTCGAGACAAATTACTTCGTTTGAGAATGAAGACTTTTTTTTCGTGCAGGTGCTTCCTTGCAGCAAATACATTCGGCTTGTGTTCAGATGTAGCTCCGACACGTGCACCTAATCGGGCGGCCAATGTCTATCGGTAACGCCACAGATTAGAAAACAACCGGTTGTTCTCTAATCTGTGGGTAACACCCTCTCGCAAACTAGAAAAATATTTCTTCATTATCAAATGAAGTTATTTGGTGTGGGTGATGAACTTATTTGGTGCAAAGACGAATCCATGTTACGACCCTACCCCACTCCCCTTTTTTACCCCACCTTTAAATAACTGGTAAGCGAACAACACGACAGTAGTGGCCAGCTAAGGCTGTCAGACACTTGACTACTCACAGCCAACAGCTATCTCAGTGGGCTTCCGGCACACTTCTATCGCACTTCCGAATCGAAACAGCGTAGCGCCATCTGTCGCCATGTATTTTGGTTGTTCCAAGCAAAACAATGGCGGCTCCTAATACGAGTTTTGGTGGTGCAATAATGAAATTGTCGTATGGTGGATATAATTCTTGTGTTTAGTTATTGTTTAAGTGATCAAAAAGTAAAACATGCATGTCAAAATGGATGTAATTGCAAATTTTCAAAAAACGGTCGGCCTTTCAAAGTAGTGATAACATTCAACCAGGGATAGGCCGCCAAGGTTAATCCCATTAGTCAAGTTAATCGCACCGAACAATACTTTGGACGTTAAATGAAAACTTGAATAGGAAGGTACACGAACTCCTACTGAATTATCTGCCCCACGACGATAAAAGGGTATGCTTGTTATTAATTTGTTTGAAAGCATTAGTGAAACGGGCATTTGATTTTATGTAGAACTACTGTTCTCATGTTAATTCTCATAGGGTAGAAAGACACGTCTATATACAGCTCATAGGGAAAGTTGCCAGATCTAAATTTCGGCAGACAGGTAAAGCGACATATGTGTAAGTGCCTTTTTCTAAAAAAAAGGGTTGTAGCTAGCAGCACGTGGCCCTCAAGTGGCTCGTTAGTGCCAAATTATTGTTGTAATTATTGTCGAAACAGCTGGCTGAATGATTTAAAATTGGCAATGCTACATTTCTAAGCCAAACGAATATACTTACAATTATTTGATAGAGATTTAAAAACCAGCAGACTATGGTTACCGACAAAGACGAAACTGTTTCTTCTCCCAAAAGCGGTATGATGACGTCAGCTTGTTCCAGTTGGCAACAATCAACATTATGACTTGCGCCGATTGTTATTCGTGAACCACATTATTTATGCAATACGCCCTGATAAACATCAGTCGTCACCAATCTGGATACGCTAACCTGATTTATTTGAGTGAACAATTCCAGCTTCATGCCGTGATTCAAATTAACCTTGTCAGTGAGCGAAACGAACCAACATAAGCGTTTGGTAGCCAGTACGCTGAAAATTGCGATTGAGCAAACTTAAGCCTGTGAAACAAACACAAACAGTAAACCACAACCGTGCCACTTTGACTCAACTAACTGCAAATTGGGCATTGGCAAATGTCGAATTATGAATGACAACATCAATAGACATAAAAAACTTCCGTGCAAAACAGGTAACGGTGATGATTAGCCCGTGAAATTCTCTATACTTTTACAAGTATAAGGAAGTTCTGACCATGTCAATTTCACCGGTGTAACGGCTAATTGGGCCATGGCAAATGTGAAAATTATGAATGAGCAAATTTATAGACATAAACTCCTCCAGACAGAAAAGGTAGAGGGGATGATTAAACCGTCTGATCCTTCGTTCGTTCACAGTCCTATTAAAGCTGTGATATCCACCCAAAACCAAAACTGGTACAAGATAAGCCGCCAAGTTTCAAAAAAGGGTCGGCCTATCAAATTAGTGATATCATTCAACCAGAGAAACGCCGCCAAGGTTAATCCTGTTTAGTAGTTGGATAGTGCTATTTTAGAGATCTGAGGACAGAAGGACAAGATGTCGGCCCCCATGAAAACCGGAAATGCCTCTATTTTCCAAGCCGGTTGTTGTCACGGTAACCGGTGGTGGAAGAGGAAGAGGAAACACAACCATTTTTTTTAAAGATGACCGCCCCTATTTAGCACTTCCTAGGTCATGGTATACTATTTAGCACCTTCTAGGACCGGGTACACTATTTAGCACATCCTACTGTGCTTTGGAGTATGCTCCCTCGAAGGTCAGTTTGTCTTAGTTTTCCAAGTGGGCATTTTTCGCGAATGTAACTGCCTAATGCCCGGGGTCCTGCCTAATGGATTGCCCACCCAAAATTGGGGTACCATCATTTTAGGGAGTTGTCCCGCCCAAAAAATTTCTTAAAATGGCCCTAACTCGGGAATCGCTGGTCCTAGAGTGAAACCGATAGAAATTTGGTCACCCTTTCGACAACCCCACCGGGGGTCTCAGCCGACTGGTGGCCCACCCACAATTAGGTACCGTCATTTTTGGGAGTTGGCCTACTCCGGTAACTTATAAACAGCTGGTCCTAGAGCAAAACAGTTCGGAATTTGGCTATCCCCGGCTGCGCCCTACGTGTGGCCCACCCCAGAAATTGGGTATCACCATTTTTGGAAGTAGGCCAATCCTGATAATTCGAGAACCATTGGTCCTACAGCAAAATGGTTCAGGACTTAGCATCCCCAGGCTGTGTCTTACGCATGACACACCCCGGAAATCGACTACTGTCATTTTTGGTAAGTTGGCCCACCCCTGTGTTACAACTCGACTGGCCGTAACTCGAGCGAAACGGATCGAAATTTGGGTTCCCCTCGCTTAACCCCACAGTTGATCCAGTCCAAAAAATTGTTTGGTCCACCCCCAAAATTTGGCTATCTTCAAATTGCTGTAACTTCTAAACTAACGGTCGTAGAGCGAAACCGTTCGAAATTTGATTTCCCCTTACGTAACCCTACACATTGAACACTCGACAAGTTCATTTTTTACTATTTTTTGTAATTGTTGAATGAAAGCCAGAGTTGCCCGTTTTATCCCTGAGTCGAGAGTAACAACGAGACAAAACTCCAACGTTGTACAGGTTTTGTAGTATATCCTCTTTTTCATTTTTGGTTACGATTTCGATAGCCTCCAACCCGGTTAGAATGTAGATAATTTCCTCTTCTTGTTTTGATACCGCCAGTAAAGATAAGCCGATCAAGAGTCTGAACCTATCTACCAACTCGTTCGCGTTGCTATAATCTACTTCGGCAGCCTCTGCTTCCGATGCTTCGTCGTTCGACCCATTCGATTCTTTGTCCGAATCCGATTCGTCCAAATCTTTTCTTCTTCTTCGGGCTCGACATCATCTTCATCCTCGGGTTCTTCTTCCTCGGGGAAACTCCGATCCCTTTTTCGTTCCACCTTCAAGTCCTCCCAGATTGATTTGATAACGCGAGCGTACTTGCAGCCGCAATTCAATTTAGGCTTGCCAGAGTAAGGGTCGTTGTTGCGGTATATAGCGAGACTGTCTTTCAGAATAGAGGCATACAAAGCCAAGACCCTGGGATGGTACGTTTTGAACTCCTAGTTTTTTCGGGTCAGTAAAGTCCACAGCTGATTTCTTCCTCGGTAAAGCTTTCCTTCCAACACCAAGTCGTTCTCGTATATCTCAATTGGTTTATCCCCTATCATTAGGTCTCCTCCCCCATCGTACCGTAACCCGAAGATGGAATCGTTTTCTCTCGGCGTCGCAAAAAATCTACGCAAATAATACCTCACAGGCGCATCCTACGATGGGTCCTTCAGAAGCAACTCTAAAGAGCGATGGGGAGGTCTCGCGGACGCGTCCTCGGGGCCCTCATCGCCATCATCGTATTTACGTTTTTAATCCTCGGGTTCCTCGTCATGTTTCACGAGGGGTTTAAACGAATCTCGAAGGCTTTCAGATTGCCTATCTTTTTTTTTGTCGCACCAAACATTTTTTATCAAGTTCTGTACTAGATATCCTCGTTTATCGCCCATTCTTATCCCATGAACACTCTGTACTAATGTAATTTTAACTCTTTACTAATATAAATATTCTTTTTATAACTGAGAATGGGGGAAACCTAAAACCTAGACCTATCTAATGGAAAATGTCCAAAAACAAAATATAAAACGTACCAGCAACATCCAAAATACGTAAGCTAAACCTATACGTACATTTTATTCACGTATCGTCGTTTCCATCCCGTTCTACACATATTAATTGTTCGTTAATTGTTTGTTTCGTGTGGCTTTAAAGGAACCTCGAGAAACGTTATACAAACATCGAAAATACATACGCTAAACATTTAACTGACCTTTTATTCATGGTTTGATGTTTCCATTACGCATTAATTGTGCGTTCTGTACAGTTTTGAACGAACGTGCTGCAAACATATTTACTCTCGATGTTTTATAATATGTAGGCACGAGGCTCCACGACTTCTGTTGCTAAACCTCCGAGTAAGAAGGCCTATTTACCCCGACTTTTTATTCGCATATAAAAGAATCTCTGGAAATGAGGCATTTCTGGACTGAGGAGTTTAAGTCTTTTAACACGTAACTCGTTGTTAGGAGATGGTGATGAGGAGGGGCTCGGATTATTCTGAAAATCCAACATGATTTTGTATCAAGGAAAATGATTTACGATTTTGTATATTTATTATAGAAAAAAAAGAAAATGAAAATGGTAGACATTCTGATAGGGTGTGTAGCCTGTGGGGGTAGCTAGACGATTTGATCCGTTTTGACAGCAGCAGTTATCCCCCGGTCCACCCCCTGTACTCAACCACGAGCAAGCAAGTCCTCAGAAATTTCAAAGACGAGCTGGGATGGGTTCCCGTTAAAGATTTTGTAGGCCTCAGGGCCAAGATGTAATCCTACATCACCGAGGAGTCTTCCAAGCAGACGGCGAAAGAGATCGACAGGACTTTCGTCAAGAAGCATCTTGGACACGAGGACGAAAAGCGTTGTTTCGAGCAGCACGTCGTTGAGAAGGGTTCTTGGACTATGATACGAAGCCGCAAACATCAGCTTACCACGGACGTCGTGTCCAAGTCCCTTCTAAGTCAGTACGACGACAAACGGTTCGTCTTGGAAGATGGGGAACACACCTATGCCCACGGTCACTATCGCACCTCTATTGCTGGAGGAGAAGAGGACGACGACTTCGACTCTGACGTGGACCTGGAAAGCGATCCGGAGGAGGCGGAGAAGAGAGATCGCGAAGGGGAAGCGTCAGATAGCGAGGATGAGAGTAGGGAAGCGAGAGTGGAAGGTATCCCATCTCATCGAGATGTAGAACAGATGACAAAGTTGGACGAGAGGGAGCGGAGGAGAGAGGCAGCAGGCTGAGGAAAGCAGCTGTGGAGCAGGAGAGGTACGCCTCTATGCGCGAAGAGAGGAAGATGGTGAGGAGAGGGCAGAATGCAACTGCAGAACGGAAGAAACGTAAAGAACTCACCGAGGAGCAGAAAGAACGGAGGAGAGAACAGGACTGAGAACGGTAACACGAGTCTGCAGGAGCTAGACGTAAGTGGCAGAAGAGAAAAGCCCTGACTGAGGAACAGAAGGCTGAAGCAAGAGCCAGAAACGTGGCCGCCAAGCGAGCGAAACGTGCCACGGATAAGGAAAGCAGACCCTAAATTAACTAGACGGTACGGTCGGCTATGCCATCGGAGACTTCGGTCTCTGGCAGGTCCAACCAATGTGGGCAGGCGACCGTACCCTTACCTAATCTCATCCCATCCCACACCTCCCTTTCCTTTCCATCCCACCATGCGTATGCGTGCGTGAGTGTATGTATGAATGAGTGCAGGCTTAAAATCGGCATTAGTAATGTTTATAAATCAACCTCTTGGCTATATGTCGGTCCTACGCGTGCACTATGAACTGTAAGAAGGAAACGTTCGCCTTCTTTAACCCTACATTTTTACCGACCGTTGGGAGGAAAAGCCACATACAGTTCGTTAACGGATATTGGGCCCTCCGGCCAATTCCTATCGGGATAGGGGGTGGGGGAGGCAACCACCTTGGAAAATTTCTGCTTCCTGCTTCGCCGCAGGTTGTACACTATACCCGGGCCTAGGGGGTGCTAAATAGTATACCTGGTCTTAGGAGGTGCTAAATAGGGATGGCCATCTTTAAAAAATGGCGGTTCTTCCTCTTCTGCCTCCAGTTACGATGACAACAACCTGCTTGGAAAATGGAGACATTTCCGGTTGTCATGGGGGCGGACATCTTGTCCTTCTGTCCTCCGATCTCGAAAATAGCACTATCCTACTACTCTGTTAGCCAAGTTAATCGCACCTAATAATACTTTGGGCGTTAAATGAAAACTAACCTTGAAGATTGCTATCGCCAGTAGCAATGTTCTAGTTTTCGTTTAACTTTCGAACTATTAGTAGGTGCGATTAACTTGGCTAACAGGATTAACCTTGGCGGCGTTTCTCTGGTTGAATGATATCACTATCTTGAAAGGCCGACCCTTTTTTGAAACTTGGCGGCGTTTCTCTGGTTGAATGATATCACTACCTTGAAAGGCCGACCCTTTTTTGAAACTTGGCGGCTTCTCTTATACCAGTTTTGGTTTTGGGTGGATTGCCCTTTAACATAAGTCAACAACGCAACGTACCTTAGCTTTTGCCGACTTGTACTGATCTCCAAATTTCTTTTGGCATTGTTTATCGAGGGATGGCGCTGGTTTACTGACACATTTGCTGTGGATGCAAACCTGTGGAATATTGACAGTTAAATTCGTTAAGGTATCGGAAAAAAATTGCCTAAAACTTAGAACAATTCACCGTTGAATTGATATGAATCAAATCAATTGATGTGAATCAATTCAAGTGTACAGACTAGGTTGTACGAACTGAGGCTAAAATTACTCTGTCTGCCCTCTTGGTATAGATTTAATACACACAATTAGATTAATTTAGCGTAATGAGTCCACTATTTCTTCAACAAAGTCACAAATCCAAAAACAGAAACTGAATTTGTAAGAGATTTTACCCGGAAATAATGTTGAACTGAATACTTATACAGGAGAAAAATATTTTGTACTTGTAGCATCCGCTCTGATACAAAGAACCAGAAACAATTAATCTATATCGTGAAAACTAAACTAACATCATCCAACTAAAGGAATTGTCTAACAGTCTAGTTAGTAAACAGCAACATTAGATGCTACGACTGTCTGACAGTAGTGCTCTCTTAAGCCACCAGTTTTCTGTTTAAATACATTACTCTCCACTCTAAAACTTTCCACTCTAAATCCGAATTTTTTGGCTGCGAGTTTGACATGATGAGCAACAGATACTTGATACAGCGGCAAATGCCACAAAACAAACTACAAGAGCATTATTTTGTAAGCCGAGTTCAAACCGTATTGTCACCACAATGCACTTTTGACACAATAGTACATTTGAGACAAATTGCTTGAAGAGCAATTCACTGACTGGCTATTGTTCAACGTTGTTTCACGTCAGGAAAGAATAATGTCAAGTATTTGGGCTTAGTTAGATCAGTTTAGTTTGTATAAGTTCATTTTGGTCCTACACCTCATTAAATAAGCAGACCAATCTTTTGTAGTAGTCGTTTAACCCAAGTACAATATATTTAAACATTCATGAAATTTGCAAGACTGAATACTAAATATAGAATAGCGACAAATTGAATGGGTAAAGTAACCTGATGGTTGGCACAACAGCCTCATGTGCAAAGGGTCCCGGGTTCGAGACTGACCTCAGTCACCCATGGCATTTTCAGGAACTGGAGAGCCCTTGTTGCCTCGCGTGCATGTCGTGGTGCCAGAATAATATTGTACCGACATGGAGTTATGTTAACTCCGGAATTTTCTTGACCCGTGTGTGGACCCGGAATTGCATTAACTCCGGATTCGTAATTTTCTTTAAAAGTGTCTGAAACAATCCGGA
>JAHWFP010094805.1:41173-70371 GCA_023313725.1 Lithobius niger | reverse complement strand
TATGGCCCTGCTGGCTAGGTCGGTCTTGCGATCTGTGTGTGCGACAGGTTAGTTTTACCCTACTCAGTACGAGAGGAACCGCAAGTTTGGACACTAGGCATGAGTGCTTGGCCGAGCGGCCAGTGGTGTGAAGCTACCATTCGTGGGATGATGACTGAACGCCTCTAAAACAGAACCCCGCCTAGACACGGCAACGACACCATTCACGCCTCGAGCTGAGAGAGGTACCGCTAGGTGGCGGGGCGAGACAGGGAGGCAAACCCCCGGCTTGTCGCCTGCTGCACCCTAACAAACGGCCACTTTTTCCGGGAGACCGAGTCACGTTCTATATTAGTGTGTAAACAATCCAATACTTGGTGAATTCTGGTTCGCAATGATAGGAAGAGCCGACATCGAAGGATAAAAAATGAATGTCACTATGAACGCTTGGCTGCCACAAGCCAGTATTGCTGTGGTAACTTTTCTGACGCCTCTTGTTTAGGTCGTCTGCTAAATCCTCCTCAGACGACCTTAAGTACCGGTCGGGGTGTAGTACTTAGTAAAGCAGCCACCAAACTGCGGTCTATTGAGATTCAACCTTCGACTGGGGAATTTTTCAGCATCAGACTGACTGTTCTCCCAATGCCAGCTCCTGGAATACTAGGGCTGGCTTTTTCTTTGAAGTCCAAATGGTAACGGTTAATATCCATGCCACGCTGCCAGAGATTAAGTCCCAACTCTCAAAAAGCCAGAGAGAGAGATAGAGAGAGACCAAGTCCCAATCAACCACCTTCACTATGAGGATAAGTCCTCACACTTGCAAGTCCAAATGATAAACTGTTAACATCTGCCAGACCTTTATGCTTGGTGGTTTGGACCCTTGCGTTAGCAACGCTAGATGCACTAAGAAACGTCGCTTGGCTGAACAGGGTTTTGCAACCGATCAAAGCATGATTTATTTGTCCAGGGCTTCGGCTACTTCATCCCGTCGTCCCTCACTCTGGCACGGGGTTTTGATTCTCGTTTTCGTTAGTTGGAAACGCCTTCTTGTGCGTTAGCAACTCTGATGTAGGGGACCAAATCATAGGCATGGAGAACTAGTCGGGGACTGTTAATATCTGCCGAACCTTATGTTCGGCGGTGCGCTGTCTCTGTGCGTGAAAACTAATGGCTACAATGTTTATTCAACATTGCCTGTTACAAGGTGAATGAGTTAATTAAGAAATGCCCTAGACGTCAAGATCCAGACGATCTTGATGCAACTGCTAACAAGTTTGTCCAGCGTGCCTTCTTTTCGAGCTATCGTCTGAGCACACGTTCGTGCGCCATGCACCACCAAATAGACTCATGCCATTTCTGTCTGTACTTTCTGCACTCCTGGCATCTGTATACTCCTCATAATCTTTTCGTGGCGATGACGGCTGGAAGTCTTATGGGCATGCCTTGCGTACTCGATTGATGAGTTGGTTGGTGAGCAAACTTCGGTAAGACCGCTGGGAACGATTGCCAGCCTTTTCAATGCTGCAGACCATGACCATGTTGAGCCTGGCATTGATGAGAATCTGGTAGAGTTTTTGGAAGAAGAGGTAGAGAGGCCATCTTATGGACCTCCTGCAGACATAGAACGAGGAGATAAGGGGAGCTCAATTCATTCATGGCGGGCAAATGACTAGGTGTTTCTGGCCTGCAATGAGTCGTCCGATGGTACATTTTCCGACTACTCTGATGTAGGGGTCCAAATCATAGGTATGGAGAGCTAATAGGGGACTGTTAATATCCGCCGAACCTTTATGCTCGAGGGTATGCTGCCTCTGTGCGTGAAAACTAAAGGCTACAAGAATTGTTCAGCATTGCCTGTTACAAGGTGAATGCGTTAGGAAATGCCCTAGAAGTCGAGATCCAGACAATCTTCATGCAACTGCTAACAAGTTCGTCCCGCGTGCCTTCTTTTCGAGCTGTTGTCTGAGCAATTGTTTGTATGCCATGCTCCACCAAATAGTCTCATGCCATTACTGTCTGTACTTCCTGCAAACCTGGCATCTGTATACTCCTCATATTCTTTTCCTGGCGATGACGGCTGGAAGTCTTATGGGGCATGCCTTGCGTACTTGTTTGATGAAATGGTTGGCGAGCGAACTTTGGTAAGCTCGCTGAGAACAATTGCCGGCCTTTTCGATGCTGCAGACCATGACCATGTTGAGCCTGGCATTGACAAGAATCTGGTTTGGAAGAAATGGTAGAGGTGCCATCTTATGGACCTCCTGCAGACGTAGAACGAAGAGATGAGGTGATTGGCAATGTCAACGCAATTCATGCATTTCGTGTAAGTAGTGGCTGCTGTCGGGCAGGTGACTAGGTGTTTCTGACCGCGATGAGTCATCCGTTGGTAAATTTACCAGCTAAGAGATTCACGTGGGAGCTGTGTATAGGGACGGCCTTGGTGTCGCACCAGTTGCTCAGCACTAGTTGGCCGCTTTGACACAGGACACTGTTGCTGCATTTATGCTCTGTCTAGAATTTACGCAACTCCTCCATGAACTCGTATGGCATTGGCACGTAGGCTACTGCATGCGAAGGTTCCTAGCTCGGCATAGAGTACTTAAACATCAGCGCTGAAGTGAAGCGGTTGTTGCTGATGATGGTGTAACCCTGGTTGAGATAGTGGCACGTGGTGTAGATCGTTGTTTGAGCTATCTTGTTGTTCCTGAGTTCCTTGGTGGGGTCTTGGGTAGGGTTCATTGCCATTTGGCACTTTTTTCCAATGTGTGCCTTGTCGTTGAGGATGTAACCATCAAACGGATCGCTAAGCCAATCTTGATGGGCTTCTTGGGTTGGTATATCGTGATCTTGGATCTTCCAGGGTAAGCAGTCATGGGCTCGTCTATGCAGAGAACCAATCCATGGTTCCTGCATTTGGCCTCTATCATTGGTCGCACCTTCATTATTGTGTCCATGTCCTCCATGGCCTTCTGCTCTTCGATGGCTTGCCTGGTCGTGGGTGAGGAAGTCTGGGGATCGGTACCGGTGCAGGACGGTTCTTTGGACAGCCAAAAGTTGTTCCAAATTTGATTAAACCTCCTTCTGTTCCTGGTCGACCTGATGTAGTGGTTTCCCAGGTCTGGGGACGTGGACCAATACTTTGCCTTCTCCGGCAGGTCGTTGTAGCCCATGATGGTCAGTATTCCAATGAAAGCAGTAAACTCCTCTTCCGTCAATGGTTCCCAAATGGGAGTTGGTTGTGGTCGTTTCCATTTCAGCAGGCAGGCTTCTATGATGGTCACTACTGATGGTGTCACCTTGGCAGCTAGCTCTTGGCTAGAGTTGGACATGGACCCTACTTCTGCCCTTTGGATTTCCGACGGCTCGATCGGCGACGTTGACGATGAAGATGCTGAAGGGCTCATTCTGAGTGTCTTATCCATCTCTGAGCACATCTGTGTAGCAGAACTGCCCTGTGCTCGATCAACTTAGGATTCTACTAGTGGAGTGTTTGGCTGAAACTGTTGGCTGAAACGACGATCGATATTTTGGGATATCCTTTTACGTCACATTTTCTGGATGGAGCCGATTCGTGGTGGCAAAGATCGTTTTTTATTTATTTTTTTGGCCTGGCTTGACTCAGGGAACATCAGTGGCAGTTGTGGCATTTCTGGGAACGTTTTACTTCTGTACAACTTGTAAAGTTTGAATCGCCAAAAAACTTGAGGGCTTTCAGTTTACTCAGTTCCAGTGAAGGTGGTTGTAATGGGGGCTGTACTACGTTGGCTGTTGTTGTGGTTGCTCTTTAGTCCTCCTCCCACGAAACGATGCAGATTAATTCCTTGGGTTCGCTGCAGTGATTCATGAATATACCTGAACTATGTGGTCGTCTAATGGCTGGCATTGGCGAGGATGCTGTGACTTCGGAGATCAGCTTGCGATATTGGGTAACAATTAGGGACCGTAGTTCACTGCTCGAGACCTCTTGTGCTGGAGAGATGCTAGACGAGGTGCATTCCTCTGCTGGTGTGGCATGACGTAGTAGGAACTACCAACCGGGCTTGTTTGTGGGCAACGCTTCTGATTGCAGTGTTGGACAACCTGCCATTGGCATGGGCGTAGTAGACAAGGTGTCTGTTGAGGTTAGCGGACTTGTCAAACTGTTTGGCCTTGTATGTTCCTCCTCACTGCTGGATGTAAGCTTGACGTCATCATCGTCCTCCAACTCGCTTTCATCTAAATCGTCATCCAACTTGCCCTCCTCTTCTTCCTCATTGTGGACTGACTCGTTGCTGCTGCCTTCATAGTAGTCCTCATTTTCAGCACAGTAATATGGGCACTCTGATTCGTCATGCTCCTCCTCCATAGCAACATGTTGCATTGGTACATGTGGTTGTGCTTGGCTCGACCCAGCAGTTTCTTCCAAGGCCACGTCTGGTTGTGGTGTGTGTGAATGTGCTTGGCTTGACCTTGTGGCTTCTTCCATGGCCACGTCTGGTTGTGGTACATGTGCCTGTGCTTGGCTCGACCTGGCAGCTTCTTCCATAGCCACGTCAGGTTGTGGTGCTTGTGTCTGTGCTTGGCTCCACCCGGCGCCTTCCTCCATTGAGACGTCTGGTTATGGTTCGCTCAGACATCAAGTGTGTTGCAAAAATTGGCACTAAGTGATGTGGAATGGTGGTGTTGGTGGCAGCAGTGGTTGATCCAAGGATTCGACTGCTGAGTCGACAAGGTGGCTTTTTCCTCCCCATCAGATGGCTCTCGACTCGAAGTCCTGACGTCGTATTCTGATCGTTGCGTTCTGGCTGACGTGATGTTCTGCTTGTTGCATTTGGCATTGCTGGCCCTCTCGTCCATGAATTGGTTGGTCCTCCTTACGATGAAATTTGCTGCTCTTCAAGTATTTCCATGAATTAATCCAACTCCTTGCTCTTCTTGTTGCATTTGCCAGTGTAGGCCATTGAAGGTCCGGAGAAACTTACGTGTCTTGGTACTTGTTTAGCTGTTTGCTGCACACCCAATGAAGTTGCTGCTTGGTTTTGCCGGTCCTAGACTTCTCTACTACGGGGTAGCTGGGAAAGTCGTAGATCAGAGCTGTTGCAGATATCATTCTGTCTTCTCGCTTCTGGTTGAAGAGATGATCAGCATGTGGCGAGAAGGGTGTTATATATGGCGATATGTGACCTCTGTGCATCGCTTTTGCCTAAATGTATTCAAGATGGTGACATAGTTAAGAGGTCGTGCGATGTTGGGCAATACTCACAAAATCTGCATCCGGGAGTGTGATCCAAGGATTCGACTGCTGAGTTAACCAAGGTGGTTTCTTCCTCCCCAGCAGATGGCTCCCGACTCGAAGTCCCGACATTGTATTCTGATCCTGGCATTCTGGCCGCCGTAATATTCTCTTTGTTGCATTTGGGATTGCTGGCTCTCTCTTCCACAAATTGGTTGGTCCTCCTTACGATGAAATCTGCTGCTCCTCAAATATTTCCATGAAGAAATCCAACTCCTTGCTCTTCATTTTGCATTTGCCAGTGTAGGCCATTGAAGGTACGGAAAACCTATCGTGCCATGGTACTAGCTTAGCTGTTTGCTGCAAACCCGATGAAGTAGCCGCTTGGTTTTGCCGGTCCTAGATTTCTCTACTACGGGGTAGCTGGGAAAGTCGTCCATCAGAGCTGCTGCAGACATCATTCTGTCTCCTGGCTTCTGGCTGAAGAGATGATCAGCATGTAGCGAGTAGGGCGTTATATATGGCTACATGTGACCTCTGTGCATCACTTTTGCCTAAATGTATTCAACATGGTGAGTTAGTTAAGAGGAGGTGCGATGTTGGGCAATACTCGCAATATCCGCATCCGGGAGCGGGACGTCGTGAAATAGCAGCCGGTAACGAAGGACAATGGAATGGAGACGACCAGACACTGCAGGTGATCATGCATTGTGTGGCTTTCAATAAAGCCGGACATGCCGGTGATCATCCTTTGTGTGGCTTTCAATAAAGCCGCGCACCATTGAGGTGGATATGGTGTTTGGCATCGGAGATTTGGGGAAGACAAACATGCCCACGCCTTGCTGCCCTTGCTGCAGGTTTTAGGCTAAAACACCCCAAAAGGCAGAAAAAGATATGGGAAAGCAGTGGCAGAATGGTCGTGGGATGGCAAATGGAATTTCCGAGGTTAAAGTCGATTAATGGATGTGTTTCGTGAATGTTCCCGAAGTAGTGTTGCCGAACGGTTATACCAACGATTTCACCATACCCTAAAGGAAAAAATCAAGAGAGTTGAGGTCAGGGGATAGAACAGGCCAAGCTTCAGGACCCCCTCTTCCAATCCATGACTTGGGAAATGTCTGATCGAGATGTTGCTGCACTCAGAAACTAAAGTGTGTCGGTGCGCCATTATGTTGAAACCATATATGACGTGGGTTGGCCAAAGGGACATTTTCTAAGAGTTCGGTGAAAACGTGTTGCAAGAGATGCAGGTAAATGTGACCATTCACACGAGGTGACAGCAGGTATACGATGAAATTCTCTCCCACAATGCCAGACAGAAAATTGATTTTGGCCCCTTCTAAAAGCGATGGCATGTGGATTTTCATCGTCCCAAATGTCGCTGTTGCGACTATTGTAGAAACCATCCTGAGTGAAACACGCCTCATCTGAGAAACAGACATTTGTGAAAAAGTTCAGTTGGATCAGAGTGTGTCCTAAAAACCAATGGGAGAAATTGTCTCAGAGGGGATAGTCAGCAGGTCTCATTGCTTGCACCTTCCGGATGTGGTAGGGATACAACAGTTGTTCGTGGAGTACATCCCATACTGTCGACTTACCAGCCCCCATGTGGTTTGCAATCGCGCGAACACTTGCGGAAGGTTCCTGCTCCCACGGTCCAAGACCTCTTCCTCAAACTCTAAAGTGCGTGTTGTTCGTGGACGACCCTCACCATTAGGGTGCTTCAGACCGCCAGTTTCCGGAAGATGACAATGAATCGAAGCAAACGTGGAATGTTAAGGATGACGATGATTGGGATATCGTCCTGCGTACAAACGTTCAGCTTTTCTTCCATTACATCTAGCTTCTCCGTAAATAAGAAGCATATCTATCATGTCTGCATATGAATAGTTGTCCATCTTAAAGTCTGACTTTGAATAAGAAATGCTGAAGTACTGAGGTCACAGTACAATAACACTCATTCAAAACTTCTCAGTTGTCAGTCATATTGTAATGTACTAGGCTACTTATCAACCTACATTAAGTGCATTTCCCTTGACAACGGTAAAGTACTGCAGTACAGTATTCCAAATTGGAACAGGAGGTGCTTTTCTACCCTGGAAGCTTAAAAAGCAGTGTATTTTCCAGGTTTAAACGGTTTGGCAGAGAGCAAGTTTATCTTTTTCTTCAGGAGCCTAGGATGGAGCCACCATTCCTAGGTAATGAGTTACAAATTGTGCTTGATGGCAGTAAATTTGTCTAAAGTAATTCGTAGTTTTCTGGTCAAAAAGCAGTAAATGTAAATATTTGAAGTTACTGCTCTATGCCATGCTGGCTTGATAGGTTGCATTCGGTAAAAACAACATGAAAAGGCAGCAATGAAATGTCATTGTAACATGTTCCTGCTAGCTTGGCAAAAGACAGTAAATGCAGATTTGGTGGGTTGATGTGATAGAACCGATGTGTTGGTGATTCATAAAAACGTCACTTGGACTGCTTTGTTTTTAGTGTACTACTTTACAACCATCCAAATAAGTGTTAAGTGTGGACTTTAAAAAATTTTGAACTTATTTTCTCAAAGTACAGATCTTCGCAGTAACTGCTTTTTACCTTTCCAGAGCAGTTTTGTTTAAAGTATGTTTTGTTTCCTTTATCCTAGAGAAAAACCACCGACTTACAAGAGTCTGGAATACTGGGGTTGCGTATCCCATGTGCCCCTTCACACAAACATAATGGCTTTGATACGTATAGGATATCGCTGCTTTCCGAGTGCTGGGATCTAACAATGTCAAGGGATTCCAGCATGAGGAAAGTGGGCGCTATACTACTTTTCAATCTTTCCCGTTTTGAAGCTTTCAGTCCGACATGCTTTGTTGAGCGCAAGTTAGTATGTGTGGAATACATTGTTGTGTTTAGCCAGATGAAAACATGCCTTTTTCCCCCTTTTTTGATATGCCCTAGTTTGGTTCTCCAAACTGACAAATGCTGAAGATGCAGCCAAAGGAAGGCATATAGACTCAAATGGGGCAAAAAGAGGATCAGGAAAGGGGCAGACAGGGTTATAAAAAGGGTAAAAAAAACAATGACAAGCTAAAAAAAAGGGTAAAAAAGGGTGTCCCCAGAAAAATATAACCCCAGCATAACTCTTTACTTGAAGTTTCCCGTGTCCTCTTGTAAGTCGATGTACGCTACTGGTTTGAGGTGTTTCAAAAAAATGTTTCATTTAGCTGATTATTTTCGGTTGTTTTATTCCATTTTGGCAATTAACACAAACCAACGTTTGCAAAGCAATATTTGCAATGTTGTAGCTAACGTGAATTGTTGAATGATGTTATTTTTTTTAAGATTTATGTTTTTTATTTATTACTTACTCAGTTACGAGAATTACAACCGTGTTACTCTGACCCTAAACTTTATTTGGAATGTCTGTCTTTTCTTTTCAGGAACCACTTATTAAACGATTATTACGATTGTTGTTGCTATTTTTTCTCTTTTATTTAAACGAATTTTCCCTCGCGACCTACGGGCTTTAGAGTTGACCAACACCGGGCTACTTTTTTCAGAAAAGTTGGGCTGACGACGTTATGCAGTCAATTTTCTCCTTTTACTTGACTTTTAACCCTTCTCCACCTGCCTTTATCCTGAAGGGATTATCTTCATTTCCACGCCAGATATCCTTTACATCCTTTCGCCATCTAAAACCAGGACATCGTAGCTCGTCCTTGACCTTTTACTTTATAATTCGTAAACAATACAGTTGTTTTCTACACCCTTCCC
This sequence comes from Lithobius niger, assembly GCA_023313725.1. NCBI lineage: Eukaryota > Metazoa > Arthropoda > Chilopoda > Lithobiomorpha > Lithobiidae > Lithobius > Lithobius niger. Next base: position 61,424 of record JAHWFP010094805.1, on the reverse strand, counting down.
CGACCTCCACCTTCCAAACCCCACTCAACCAGCATCACAGCATCAAATTGAAACAAACTAACAAAAATATAATTAAACAATAATAAACAAATGAAATAATAACGCAGGAAGGATATGAGATCGTAGATGGAACGGGTGTTTATGGTAAAGAGGACGTCAAAATTTGTCAGTTAGCATTAAACCCTTACTACCGCATCGTCAGGTTTTGCTTTAAGCGACCTGCAGGATGATTTTTCGATTCCCAGAAAATAAAACTGAACCAAATATTCTTTCAAAATTTAACATTGGTGAAGTTAAAGGTGAATTCCTAATTGGAACGAATTTGTGATTAGTTGCGGTTTCTGGTATTCTATGTTTAGCCTCAGCAAATATGTTATATGTTCCTCCCCATTCCAGCCGAACACCTTTTCCCCTAAAAAATGACTGCAAACCCATTATTGGAACATTTCTCTTCTCAGTAATTTTTTCTACAAGGTAGAATATGGAGGAGGAAAGAACTCCAGAACGTTTACCCGACCAAACTTAATGTTAATTTAAAAGAACGTGCTGTCTTTCATGTTGACTTTCCATGACCAAGTAGGTGCAACGTTACATAATACACTTTGCGAACAATAGTCCAGTCAATTTATGATCTAGAGTGGGAAAAAATGTTGAAGTTCTAAAAATTTACACACACTTCAATGAAACGTCCCTAAATAACACACTAAACGTCCCCACACATCAGAGGTGAGCTCTGGTCGGCATCTTGGAAAATGATGCCCGAAAAACAGTTTTTCTCGTATAACTTCTGAACGGTTGATCCAATTGAAAACAGTCCAAAATACGAAATATTAAACACGTAAAGTTTACTACAAAAAGGTCATATACACTTTACCTGTCAGAGCAATCGTAGTGGCCAAAAAAAGTTATTATTGTACAGTTAATTTCATAACAAAGACCCATAATAGTGGGGTGGCCTAACATTTCACTTATTCGCTTTCTGTGTGAAGCATGAAATTTGGTATTGATGTTTTGAGGTCACGTGATCCAAAATTAGTTGCAACGCCACCATTTAACGCCACTTGGCTGCCTGCGCTAACAGGACATGCTGCTTTGTCGATTAGGATTTTGTTAGCATGATGATTAAAATGAGAACAGAAAACGAATTGTAGACACCATTCTTTACTGGGAAGTTGAAGATTCGTACGAATCAGAATTGCTCTATTCCAAATGACTTGTACATGAGCGAAGGAAAAATAGAAAAAAATTAAGTCTATTTAAATATCGAATTTAATAAAATATCTAAAAAAAGTATAAAGAATTATTTTACACAATTGTGATAATGTAAAGTGTGATAAAAATTGTAAGAGTTTTGAAGTTGTCAAGCGCAATAAAATATAGGCCTTATGAGGGTAACATTAGGCTATCGACCAAAAATGGAATTTTAAAGTAGGCTACACGTCGATTATTGTCAATATTATTATTAAAAAAAAACTCCTAACCCTCCTCCTAAACTCTATCTAAAAAGAAAACTTATGGATAGGTCATTTTTAATCACTGGTTGGTGTAGGTGTGTGTGTGTGTGTCTGGGGAAAGGAAGATGCACAGGGTCGGAGGACAATGGGGGAAGGGGTGGCAATGGATTTTTCAGGATCCTTTGAATAAATTAATATTTTAAAATGGTTGAGAAGTTACTGGTGGTCCCATTTTCATTTTTAAGCGTTAAATTTTGAATTTAAAGAAGACCCTTAGTCAGAGTCTAGTTTGATGGCAGAGTTGTATCCTGATTCTTTCCCCTCTCCCTCAGAGCTATACACATAGCTCAACTAACTAATTTTTTTTGGGCAGGGGGAGTCATTGGAAAATTGGTGCAGCAGTCATAAAAAACCGAAAATGGTGGTCCTATTTTAAGTTTTTCTGGTTCCTCTCCCTCCCTCACCCACCCATACAAACGTAGCTCTGTTAAAGCCATTATATAATAAATAAAAATGACTTCTTCAAGATGAAGGATAAAAGTTCAGGTAAACTGGGAAATAAAACAATCGAACTAAGACAGTACCAAAGAGTTTTGAAGAATTAAACTAAATTGGACAAATTTAAAAATTGACTGAGCTCAAAATTAACTACTGCATTTTTTTTTAAAATTACCCTTTAGAACTTAGTGTAGGGTTTTTAAAGATTATTCCGTTAATATAATTTTGTGTTGAGGTTACTGTTTTTGTGAACATATTATTCTTGTGGTACAAGCAAGCCAACTACACACAAGCGTATTCTGTGCTTCGTCGTGGCCTTGGCAATATTTTTAAATGTATAAAAAAATTAGATTAGTTACCGTTGCTATCAATAATTACGCCAAAGTTTCCTTCTTATGTAAGCATTGAGGAGCAATCTTTGTATAACTACATTACCACGTGATTCACAATATTCAATCAGATAAATACCAATGCAAACCTATTTATGTTGCATTTTGCACTTATATGTCAGACTTCCTGAGCAGAGAATCGAACCCACGACCTTTTAAACTAAAGGCAGAGGTCTTACCACTGAGCCATACTTACAGAGCCTTTCTATCAGGTAGCAGCATTGCTGCATCAAGCTGCAGATAAATAGACTAATTTCTATTTCACACGCCACATTTCAATTGGGGAAAAAGAGTGCGTGAGTTGAGTTTGCTGTTGCTGTTCTGCACCTGCACGGAGCACTCTCGTGCCGCTACAATCGCGTCTGAAACGTGTGTTACTGACGTGCTTCAAAATGGGCGGGTCTTATTTTGCTTACGGCGCAACTGCAAGACACGCTATGAAAAAGTGTCATCCGTCACGTGTAAAAAGCACCACATGTAGATGCACCTTTGGTGGGATTTGTTGTTTTTGTGAGCAGCCTCTTTGCAATAACAATGTATTCTGACAATTACGTACTGAAACGATGCACGTATAACACTTACGCATGTTATTATAGACTGTTGGACTACAATACAGACTATGGAAATAACAATAATCTTGCAATTACGTGCCAGTTCAGGCCCACCCATTATGAAAAAAATCATGGAAATGTCATGAAAAAAATCATGCATTTTTAATGATGAATTTGGACCTTAAATTTGTCATGACTATAATGACAGTCCTGACAAATTCATGGTCCAAATTAATCATTAAATAACCATGAGTTCCGTGACATTTCTACGACGTCTCTTTATGACTTTATTCATGATGTTATATATGATTTTTTTCATGACATTTCTTTGAACGTATTAAAAATGGTTGAAAAAATATAAATAGCAATGCAAAAAGATCACCTATACTCCCATCAGGACGTGCCCCCTGACATCCATGATTTTTAACACGGCAATTAAGAGGTGTGCAATATTGATATTGATAATACACAATTAGGTGCAGCTACTAGGTAGCTATCCTTTACTCAGCTGAACAGTGGGGTAGCCTTTAAAAGTTGGAATCTGTTGGCTTCGGGGGATTACTCTTAGGCTAGATCAGGACCTTCCTAACTGGTAGAGCACAAAATGTAGTGGTTGATAACATCTCATCTCCTCCTCTCGAGGTTATCAGTGGCATCCCTCAAGCTTCTTTCCTCTACTATTTATCCTCTACATAAATGACCTGTCTTGTGTTTCTGAGACTTGTGAGCAAAGTAAATTTGCTGATGCCTTCTTTGTCATGCACCTATATTAAATTCTGCCAGCACATATTCCCTTCAGAAAGAGAGATAAACGGAATTCTCGATTGGCCTTGAATGGCAGCTCCCTATTGCACTTACTAAATGCCTTACTTTCTGCACTGGAGCCTCTAAACGTAAACATACATACTTCATTGTTTGTCTAAACCTACCGGCCGTCCCAGAGGATAAGAACTTAGGAATTATTCTCAGCTCTACCCTTAAACAATCTGTACATCGCGACTACATCGTGAAATGAGCTCATGCAGACTCCATGTCACAAAGCGTGTATTAGCTTCCGGTAATGTCAAGATTCTAGTCTCTGCATTTAAAGATTACCAATTCTGAAGACGCCAGCTTGTGTATGGTCCCCTGACATTAGTCCCCGGTATGGTCCCCGGGTGGTATGGTCCCCGGTATGGTCTTGGCGGACATTGATTATATCGAGTCTATACAGTGCCGCTTTGGCGCACCCGGCTCGTTTGGAGAAGCTCAGCCTGGATACTCGCGACCTGAGACGACTAAAGGCCGATTTGGTTTTGACATTTAGGATTATCAGGGGGTTTATACCTGTCGATGTCCTTTTTTCCAAGTTATCGACGGCGTCTCAAACACGTGGCTAATTCACTCAAACTTGTGAAGCCCCTGACGAGGTTGGTTGCTCGCTCTTCCTTTTTTGCTGTGGGAGTAATTGTGCCGTGAAATGCCCTTCCCTCCGAGCTGGTTCTATCTACATCTGTCTAGAATTTAAAACGCGGACTTGACAGGTTGGATCTCTGTAAATTCTTGATGAGGCCGGAGCTCTGTACAGCTTTCCCATCTGTCCACAAGTAAACAAAATGGGATCTTTATCAGTGGCCTCGGCTTGCCATATTCCTTCACACGATAATGGGTGTGAAAAAACATTTATTATTATTATTATATTACTAAGTGTTTCATGATGCTTACCTGATTTGTTTAAATTAGGTGAAAATACATGATACAGACTGTCGTTATAAGAATCTGTAATAGTTTGGACCTGTATCTTTTTCGGGCTTCCTTGTTATTCAAATGTTGGGGATAGTTCTTCAACACTAGGTTTATAGGTGGGCTTCTGCAGTCAGTTGTTTTGCATTAAATGTTTTCATATTCCCATTTATTGCAGATCTAAATGAGGAGGGAATTAAATCCGAAAGGGGACACTTCGAAATTACATTTCACAAGTACCAACGGGTCTGCCAAGATAGTTCAAGTATTTTGGTAGGTTTGAAGCATAGTTTATCATTCCATTAAACTGTTAATTAATGCATGCAGTATCCTACTTGATGAAAGTTGCTGAAGACTTTACACTACATTTAAGAATAATTCCACGTGAATCATGTACCCTTCAATTTCCATAATGAGGAAGGAGTTGTACGCAAAGCTATACAAGTTTAAAGCCAGGGATATTTGATACTCTGAAAAAAACTGACTATATTTTATAGGTGTACATCCATGACTTGGAGGAGTATCCCTTGCATCGTCAGCCATTAAACCACAACTTGGGCAAAAAGATTGAAATTGAACTATCCGTCAAACAAGTAAGTTAATATTTAATTTTTTTCGTGAAGGAAGTGTTCATTTGAATGCTTAGAAACTTGAATAAAATAGTAGGATTACGGGTCGACTCCATAAAGTTTTCATTCAATAAATTAAAATAAGTAGTATGTATCTGCCCACTCATGGAGCCCGACATCAGGCATAAAAAACACACAGAGGAAAAAGAGAGTTTTTTATATTTTACTCTGTGCGTGTTTTGATGCCTGATAACAGCCCCCATGAGCGGGTAGAAATATAGTACTTGTCTTTTTTGTATTGAATGCAAACTTTATACAGTCGACCTACAATCCTCTTCTTTTATTTTTTCGGTACTTCATCAATTTACGTAGCACTGAACTTAAAGCCATTAAGTGCAAGTGATTATAAAACTTCACACCTTTCGTCCCTTGGATGAGGTGCGTTATCAAGTGAAAACCAAACCGAATTTTTTTTAAACATGGTTCACCACAACATAAGCAAGGTAAAGACACATGCATTCTAAAACACACCTTGCATCTTAAAATCACAAGGATGCAAGGTGTAATAACCAACTCTAAATAAATACCCACACTTTTCAATAGAATGTGCTGGCCTGGCAGTCACTTACAAGCAGTGTAGTTAGAAGTTAGGAGATGGAATGAGAAAGAATCTGCAGAGGCGAGTTTATATTATCAGTCGCTCCCATCCTAACTGGTGGACACGTGATGATGTTCGCAATTTTGCATAATTTGATATAATCGTAAAGGTGATCGGCTTTAGTGAAGGTGGTTGTGCACAGGTGGTTCGCTTAAGTGAATGCTAATTGTTTCCAAGTTAGCACGTTCCCTTGTATTAGGCATTTGAAACAAAATTCTAGTTTCAGGAATATTAGGTTCGTGTCCCATTAAAAAAAATATTGAACAAGCGAGTTTTCAGTTTTATTGAGTTTAAAGTTTGATATGTGTAAATTAAGGCGCTTTGAGATTTCTTGCTTTGTTTGGCCTACATAGGTGGCCATGCATTCTTTCTGGTTGCAGGATATGCTATAAATACATTCTTTAGGGTATTTATCATGAATTTTTTAGTTTGGATACGGGTGGTGGGGAGTTGGGGTTGAAGTCGAAAAGCATTTTTGAAAAGCAGTCCAATTTTGGGACCCCTGTAATGTTGCTAATTCGTCATTTTTACACTTTGAAATGCATGAGTGCATTTTAAAGTTACGACAATGCGAAAGCTCAAAGAGCAATTGCAGGAACCCCCTCGATTTTGGTACCCACTCTTTTGTGAACCCACCTTGCTGTTGTTGTTAATCAGTCATTTTCATGCCTCAGTGCATTCGAAGAGTTCTCACAATGTGAACGGTCATGATGCACTCGCACGACTCCTTGGAAACATAGTGGAACATCTGGTTCGCAAGGGTGCCACCGAAGGGGCCGCACTTCCGGTTCACATGGGATGTATCTAAAGGACTCAAAAAGGTGGGGAAAAAGCTCGGGTCCAGATTGACGAAAAATTCGCATGGGCACAGCCAATAGCCGCACTTCCGGTTTGCCGCCGAAGTGGATGACGTCACTTCCGGTGTGCAGGAAACCTCCCAAGTAAACCTCCCACTCAAGTAAACCTCCAAATCAAGTAAACTTACCACTCAAATAAACCCTCACTCAAGCAAACCATGTCAGTGATAGGTTTACTTAAGTGGGGGTAGGTTTACTTAAGTGGGGGTAGGTTTACTTGAATGGGGGTAGGTTTACTGGAGTGGGGGTAGGTTTACTTAAGAGGTTTCCTTGCGGGAGAGTGTCCTCATATCGCAAATTACCACTACTCAGATGGAACGAGCCTTTAACATGTGTATTTCTTGTCGGCTCTAGGGACAGCAAACCTAACAAAGATATCACAAAACCATTCACAAGTATTGTTAGAAGTTAGGTTATATCCTTCGGTACGAACGCTTAGTGAGAACTCTCCTGTTGTATATTTTTAAGTTTATATCTTTTTGTTTTTAACGTTTCTGTTTCTTCATTTTTTTACTTTTAAGTGTTCGTGGGATATTATAGTTGCATAATACTGTATTTTCGTGATGAATTTTCGTTCAACACCTAAGAGGTAAAATCAATAACTAGTAAAAGAGCGATCCATTTTATGCTAATGTAAAACAGATCCACCCAAAACCAAAACTAGTATAAAAAACCGCATAGTTTCCAAAAAGATCGACCTTTGAAGGTAGTGATATCGTTCAACCAGGGAAAGGCCGCCAAGGTTAATCCTATTAGCCAAGCTGATCGCACCGCTAATAGTTTGAAAGTTAAATGAAAATAGAAAATTGCTACTCGCTGTAGTAATCTTCATTTTTTTATTTAACATCCAAAATATTATTTGGTGCAATAACCTTGGTGGCCTTTCCTTGGTTGAATGATATCACTACCTACAAAGGCTGATCCATTTTGGAAACTTGGTGGCTTTTTATACCAGTTTTGGTTTTGGGTGGATATCACATCTTTCATATGACTGTGAACGTACAAAAGGTTACACATTCTTATCTTCACCTGTACCTTTTTTTCGGAAGGAATTTTATATCTATAAATTTTTTTATTGAGAATTTTCAAATTTATCATTGCCAATTAGCCGTTAGATTAGCCAAATTGACACGGCTCTTTTTATTGTACGACCATTCATCACATGCTTAAATTTCTTTAATCCCATTTTTGCAGACACTGGCTAACAAACGCTGATTTCGTTAGCTTTGCTCACTCAGTCAGCGCATGCCCTTTAGTTGTTTTGTTTATCCCTACCTTTTTTTGAGGAATTTGATGTCCATAAATTATTAGCCATTACACCAGCAAAATTGAAAGCACCAGAACGTGAAGCATTTTATTTTTTGGTTGACCCCGCCTGCTCATGGATGTTCGTATTCTAGCGTAACCATCATCTAACGTGCATCCCTTTAATCTTGAGCAATCTACGGCAACGTAAATGGTTGCTTATGTTTCCATTCGTTACAGTTCAGCTTTAGTTCGTCCAGGCTTTTACAATAAATTTAAGGACCAGTGTTGATTGTTCAAGCCATTGTTGCTTGAAATCTTTGGTTGCAACTTGGAAAATAAACGAAATTTAAAGTCCCTGGAGGTGAATTTCAAAACCCTCCCACGCATTTGTCCTGACCCCTACAACCCCCAAACCAACAAACGGACCATGTTCAGATCACCATGCATCCGTGTGTAAAAGTTCAGCTACGTGTGTCCGTAGCGGTCTGGAGAATATGGAGGATTAACTCTTTAAGCCCTTTTAGGAGGGGGTGTGGGGCGTGGGGAGGGGGAGTGTGCGGGGTGTTATTGTTGTTGACCCTGTTGTTTTAAGTTAAATAGGTAAAGAGTTATTGCGGTTAGAAGTTCTTACCCGTTAGTTACTTTAATGGGTGGGGATGGTGGGCCCCCTGCGACGGCGGAGGGTTGGGGAAGGGGAGGAAGTTGCATGGGCGTGGTGGGGGTGGTTGGGTGTGGGTGGGGCGAACCGTTCGAGTGGGGCAGGGCGCGAAAGGTCACACTTAGCCCTTTCTTTCCAGATGCCTACCCCATGTTTACTGGCGAGTGAGGGAAGGGTTAAGGGGGCCTCGAAAAAGACGGGAATCGGGCCAAGAACACGTTTTCCGCAGAGTTTGGACATGGGTGGAGTTTCAAAAGAGGGTCGGATTGGGGATCTCGAAAGAGCGCCGGGGTCGACTCGGGATGGAAAGAAGAGGCGTAGGGGCGAGCCAGTGGCTGGCATCAAGCATGGTTTTCCCCTCTCAGAGAAGGAAGGAAGGAAGGAGGGTCTCGAAAGAGGGCCGGGTCTCGAAAAAAGGGGGGCGAGGAGGAATTTTGGAGTGAAGGAGTGAGGACTTTGCGTGGAAGTGAGGGTGTAAGCGCATATTTGTTTGCCACCACGTCTTGGGGAGGTGTGCATGTGTTCCGTGTTTGCATGATAATACTGATGAAAGGGTTGGGAGGGAGGAGGAGGGGTAGTTTGCAGGTTCGCATGTTAGGGCAAGTCTAGGCAAATCTGGGCTAGTCGAGACATTTTCGGGTATGTTTGGGCAGGTTTTCTGCTTGTGTCAGTAAGGGTAGGGGGTAAAAGGCTGAGGGTCAGAACCAGAAATCGTCGATTTCGTTGTGTGGTGCAATGCTGGAGTGGGGTTGCTGGATACCAATCAGAAACCAAAGAAATAACGCTATTTAGTTGGATTAGGTCAAAAATTGAAAGAAAAAAAGGATGCCAGCAGTTTGAGTGGTCTGCACAAATAAAAAATAAAAAATAATGTTTCTTTGCTGGCGCTGAGAAGTTGCGTCGTCAGATTGAAGTATTTCTTGCTAGTGTGTCGACATGCAGTGGATTGCGACTCTGACGAGATACTTATCGATATTCAGAAGATAGCAGACGAGCGGCAGTTTGCTCCTTACCAATGTTTTGGACATTTGCCTGGTTTAAATACTCGTTTGTGAAACCAATCTTTCCTGAAGGCTTGGCGAGCTAAATATTCTTTTTGTTAGAAAGAGAAGTCCATTACCTGATCGACGAAAGTGTGACTGTTTGAGCTGTTCAACCTGCAAACACAACACACTGCTTACGGAACTCACCGGGCATTGAGTTACAAGTACGAGGGTGGACTGGTTTTGCATGCCAAACGTTTGACTTTGATGGTAGGAACCTTGCTTCGCTGTGTGCGTTACGTTAACGACGTTTCTCACGATTTTGTGATCATTAGCAGGTTTGCGAACGGAAAGGATTGTTTGCGTTTTGAAATGGACACCCTGACCGAATTGGTGCCAGACGCAAGAACTGTTTATTTGTTATTCGGTGTTGATCGTGATGTCGTCTTTCGCAACAGTGGCTTTGTTACCGATCATTCGTACATGGTGAACGTCACGAATAGGACTTTCTTGAAATAGTCGGCACCGACTCAAGACTGCTACAATGTTGGCGTCCCGCAGAGAGTTGAGGTATCAGAACCCACTATTTTTCTCGAGTTCAAGAAAATTGGACTTTCCGTGAAAAAGAAAGAACGGTGGGGAAAATTAAAAAAAAATGGTGAACATTCAATAGCAAAGTCGTCGTCCTGTCCTGCGTGTTTTAGTGACTGTTGTAAGCTGTTTAATTAATGATATCATTCTGTGACGGACCAATCAGAGTTTCGATTTTTTTGTTGCAAGAAAAAGTGCACGCCTTTCTCTCAATTTACGCCGACCGATCACAGTTGTGCTGGAAATGTGTTACCGGTGTGATCGTTTCTATCAACTGTAGATTTGATGCCGTTTTCTTCAGAGGAACCAGCATTCCGATTCGACTCAAAAAGGCCTAATTCGACTTAATAGTCCTTTGTAGGCGAATTTGAATGCTTTGCACACCATTGTCGTCATTGTAAACCTGGATTCGAGATGGAGCAATCTGGAAGTCGTGTTGCGAGTGATGATGATATTTCACAGACTGAAATACATGATAATGATAATGGCTTTAAAGGCGATGCTGCGCAATCTGAGTTCGTGGATGAAACACCAGTGAACGAGAATGTGCAAACTGATACCCCGACAGCTTTGGACTTGAAGGCAAGTGAAAACAGTTCTAATTACCTGTCAACCCGTCTGTCATTTGCACGTTCCCAATGTGCTGAAAAAAGAACAGATATTCCCAAGAAACGTATTCAGTTTGCTGACGAATTAGAATTGGCATAAATTAAATGGTCGAAAGACTTGATTTATGTGATGAGTGCCACCAAACAATAAACAGTTCTTAGTTATCGGTTCTCCAAACATTTTTGTCAACGTGCAGATGTTTAAAAATACAGTGTCCGTGGGTGTGGGAATATTTACATTCAGTCAAGTCGAGTTGGAATAGATACCTACACATACGGGGGTGAACTTGGCGAGTGACGAGTTTGGAAAACTGTGTTTCCCGAGAATGCTCGATTCATTTCGGACGCAATCAACCAGGAGGAGACATTTAAAGCACCCGTTCCAAAACGTGATTTGCACATTTGAACATCTGACCTCTTACCCTGTACACGTAAGTGGCGATATCTTTGAACATCATCACGACTTTTCTTACAACAAGCATGTTGTTATTGGTCGTACGTATTCACAAAAGAAAGACGTGATGGCGTCACTTAGTCAGTTCGACCCCAACGATTCGTTAGAAGTATGAAACCTTTCAAAGGTATTCACTTAAGCATTTCAGCGTGGGTGAAATTTCGTGAATTATTCGAGGAGATAACACAACGTATTGACAAAGCCACGTGTGTGTGTGTGTCAACAACTGCAAAAAACATGCAAGCATGCAACAAAATTCACAAAAAAGTTCATCTATGGGATTATTATTATTATTTTTGTTCTTCGCATATCTATTGGAATATTAGTGAAAATGCTTTATATTTTGGAATACCTGTACGTTCATTCTTTAACATGAAAAGATTACGTTCTACTTGTTCAGTGTGCGTGCGTGCACATACATGTGATTCAAAAGGGAGAGGGAAAGCATTCCTTTTCAATGGTGAATGAATGGCCTTTGTATAGCCAACTTGTGCCTTGAGGGCCGGACCACATTCCTGCTGGATTGACAGACAGACAGGTAGAGAACCAGTCAATGCCTATTTTTAAAAGACTGACTGAGAGCAAGCTCTTGGCCTATGCTGGAATGGGAATTCAATTGAAACTGAACTAAAGGAAGACTTTTCATTTTGTGCACAGAACTGAACTGAACTGAAAATTGAGTTTTGATGTGTGTATCTTAAAAAAATACGAAAAAAGGACAAAAAAGAAAGTAAAAAATGTAAATAGTGTAAATAAAACTAAAAAAAATTACACCTCATTTATTTGCATGCTCTAAATACATTTTTTTACACTTGATATTGAGTTAATGCCAACGAAATTTGCTGATAATATCATTGTAAGTAGTCTCTTAGAATTTGAACAAACGTATGTTTGAAAATGTTCTTGATAAATGCTGCAACTCTTGATTCTTTACGTGTTTTGGTTCGAGGGGAAAAATAATGCGTCAGGACATAATCCGAAGTGCGTCCTCTAGCCATAACTCACAAATAAACAGTAAGCACCACACACATTCGAACACGGAGATTGTAAACTTGCAGCGCTGTATTGACAAGTTTCGGCATTTGATTAAAAAAAGGCATGAATGTGTGAATTGGTGAGTTTCAGGCCATAACTGTCGAAATAGATGCAGTCATTAGTCTGTGGTTTGACGTAAACAGGTACCCAGAGTGTGCCGGGTTTCGTGTGCATGTCTTCGTTCACTATGTAGATTCTAGCAGTAAGTAGCTTTTGTTTTGGCAACAAATCGCAAGGTAGGGCACTACCGAAGATCTGTGATAAGCGTGCGTCAGACAGAGCCGGTTTTATGATTTGTTTGGTATCCATCTTCTCACTGCTCTAAATTGACGCTATGATTCTTGTAAATTTCTGTCACAGTTTGATAGGCACAATAGAGAATGACGTTTATTGAGGAAGTTGTCGGAGCCGAGAATCTCAGTTCAGCACGTACAGTGCTTTGTTTGGATAAACTCAGATGGCTGGACGTTGCACATTGGTTGGGGATGAGGTCGAAGAAAAAAAATGCTTGGCCGTTTTTGTAAGTTTCGTACATCAAATCTAATCCAGAATCGCTCTGATGACGTCACGTAGCACTGAATAAAGATAAGTAGGAACGGACGTAGATGTCATCCGAAAAGTTTGGTTTGAAGTGATGGTTCGGCAAAAGGTGACCATCAACGGACAAGGCGACATCGTTCAGATTGAAATTATGAAAGTTAAAGGGGTTAAATCTGTAATCGCCGTTAAAGACGGAACCTTGCAGCAAACGGATTCCCACAGTCACGGGCAACGGGCCTGAGAGGGCAGTATCGATCAACCCGTCCAAAGTCCACAGTAAAATACGACAGTCATTTCGTCGCGAAGGCTTTGAATTTGTTTGAAGATTTGAAGGCTCTGCGTAATGTAAGGATCATCGCTAAGAACAAGGAAAGAATCAGCAGCACGAAATTAGGCGGTTTTACTTTCATAGATAGTCTAGCATTTATGATGGCATCGTTGGAAACTCTAGCTTCAAACTTAAAGCACTTCGACATCATGGACAAGCTTTTCGAAGCTGAATCGATGGACCTCATACGAGGCCTTAGGCAAAAAGGTGTGTTTCCGTATGAATACCTGACAAATGTGGAAGTATTTGAGGAGAAGTGTTTACCTCCCATGTCGGCATTTGCCTCGTTGTTAAAAGGAGCGATCTGCGCCGAATTTTATCAACACGTGATGAAGATTTGGGATCTAGGCAAATGAAAACGTTTGGAGAATACCACACCCTGTATATGTGGATGGATGTCGGGCTTTTAGCCGATGTCTTTGAAAACTTTAGAGGGACTAGTTTGGCTAGTTACGGATTGGACCCCGCCCATTACATTTCTACTCCCTCCCTATCTTGGGACGCGGCACTCAAGAGGACGGGAGTGTCTTTGTATCTCTTCACCAACATTGACATGCATCTTATGGTGGAAAAGGGTATAACAGGCGGTGTCTCGTTTATAGCTAGAAGATATGCTAAGCCAACAACCCGTATATACCATCTACCTTTGACCCTGATAAAAAGAATTCTTTCATCATATTTTTGGACTTCAACAACTTGTACGGTTGTGTAATGTGCGACCAGCTCGAGGATATAAATCTCGACAATTACGGAGATCAGAGTGACACGGGGCTGATATTAGAAGTGGACTTGGAATACCCCGAGATGCTTCATGCATCATGCAATGATTTTCGTTAGCCCTGGAGCACATGAACATCACAAAGTCTATACTTTCTCCTTTCAACCGTCCGGCAATCGAGAACTTGCAGTTAACGTACAACAAAGGCCTAAAGTTAACAACTAACCGTCGCTCAAAGACAAACTACGTGGTGCACTATAAAAATTTGAAATACTACATCTCTCTCAGCATGGTTCTCGAGAAAATACACAGAGCGATGAGCTTTAAGCAAGCCCCTTGGTTGAAACATTATATAGAGTTTAATAACGAGAAACGGAAAGCAGCTAGTAACGATTTTGACAAAAACCTCTACAAACTGCAAAATAATTCGATTTTTGGTAAGACTATAGAAAACAAGCGCAAGAGAAACAATGTCTTTATAGCGACGACGAAAGAGAAAGCCATCAAGTACGCGTCTCACCCCCACAACACGAGTTTCACTTCTCTAAGTAAGGATTTGTTAATATTTACAAATACTCCCGCAAACATCATCCTGAACAAGCCCATCGTGGTTGGGTTTAGCGTTTTGGAACTGTCAAAGTTATTAGTCTACAGGTTTCATTACGACCACATGATGAAAAGTACTGACCAGAGAGAAGTAAACTCCTAGTCACGGATACGGATAGTCTGTGTTACGAGATAGAAACGGACGATATTTACAAAGATATGGAAGAAGATGGGTCATTGTTGGACACATCGGACTACCCAAAAGATCATTTCTTACATTCCAACGTCAACAAAAAAGTATTGGGGAAAATAAAAGACGAGAGCACGGGGTATCCAATTTCTGAGTTTGTAGGTTTAAAGTCGAAGCTCTACAACGTTTTACAATTGGATGGGAAGAACAAAATGGCTTGCAAGGGCAGTAAGAAAACAACACAAGTGGTGCACGAAACGTACAAGAATGTGCTGTTTAATAATAGCGTCGTGAGAACTCTGAGGTCTTGCATTCGTTCGGAGATGCACGAACTAAAAACCTTTACATCAACAAGTTGGCTTTCAGTCCCTACGATGACAAGAGATGGGTCTGTGATGATGCAGTCAGTACTCTAGCTTACGGGTACCTGAATTCAGCTTAAACTATCTCTATTATCTGTCCAACTGTTGTACTTGGAGTCTTAGCCCTTCCATTTAACAAAATAAAGCATTTTCCTATCTTTTCCCCTCTTTTTACGTAATACTTGCGCCACTAGAAATAAATCTGGAACTAGGGTATTTTGAATATCCTGTTCGTAGAAACTTCCAAGCACCAGTTCACCCGACTCATCCTTTAAAAGATACGTAACTTGTTGGGTTTTTGCACTTTACGGATTGTGAATACTTCGTTGGTAAAATTTTGCAATTATCCTTTGTCAAAATTTTTTTTAACTTTTAAAATCCTGACTTTATTTCCTACGGCGATCTTGGTTTCTTCAGCAGATTTTTAGGGCTATTTCGTCTCATCAACGGTTCATGACGTCTAGCTACTTTCCTAGGTTTCAGTTTTGTAGCTGAGTGAACCATGTCGTTGTATTGCGAAACCAACTCTTCGATAATGTGTATCTACCTGTAATTCCTCTGCCTGGTGAATTTTTTACGCATTCGATTTTTCAGCGTTCTGTTGAAACGTCAACCACGCTCGCTTTCTTCACATGTTGATGTTGTGGCGCCGTAGTAGTGCTTTGAAATTTTTATTGTAGAACTCACTACCTAAATCGACTTGTAAATTTTTAGGGGCAGTTGCTCCTGAGGGGCAGTTGCTCTTGAAATCTTTGGTGACATCTAGATAGGTTTTAGATTTAAGAGGAATGGCCCAAGCAAACTAGGACATGATATTAATGCAAGTCAGTAGATAGTTAAATCCTTTATTTAGCTTTGAGTACGGTATCATCTCCACCAAGTCAGCCTAACATAGATCGTTTAGCCTCAGTACAATCACTTTCCGTCTCGGAAAATTTTTCTGCGTTGGTTTGTGAAGTTCGTTTACGAGTTGATCCATTTCGGTTTTTTTTCCCCATTCTGAATTTTATTTTTGTTTGCATTTTTTTAACGATCGATGCGGCTAATTTCTCTCTCCAAGAAACTGAAGGAACCTTGCGTACTTTTAGAGCTTTAGACATTAGAATTTCATCGACAACGTGCCTTTGGTTTAAATCTGAACTTTCGCGTAGGCAATATCGTGATCTTTACACACCTCGTCCAGTTCATTTATTCCTTTATCCCCTCTGGGTAATCTCTTTTCTAGTTTTGTTCCAGGCCCGCAATATTGATACCCGGGCAAATGTAATTCTACGGGCAAATGGTCAATCAGTTTATTTACGATACCCTATCCAGATTTAACGAAGGAACATTTTTTGCTTTCACACACATCACAAAACACTGCTTCAATTCGTCTCTTATTTTTTGATATTGAAATAATAGGAGGTTCGGGTTGGTTAGATGTGTGGCGTTTACATTTCACGCAAAACTTCATCTTGGTTGCTTTCCTTTTTATTATATAAACAATTTTTAACCTAAACCTAAATTTTGATAACCGATATTTTTTTTCACGAGTGATGATGACGCGTTGGTGTACCAATTCTAATAAAATTTCAATCATCTTGTTCCTGTGACCATCGTGCCCCGCTCGGCTGGATCCGTACAAAAGCCGCAATCTCCTGACCAGGTTGTTTGGATCGTCGTAGTACTAGTAATCCACCATTCTAGCAAACCCTGTTTTTTTAATCATGTTAGTCCCCTTTTTCTTCATTTTCATATCCTCCCAAATAGGTCCTATTATCGCCGCGTACTTGGCACCGCGATTAGACTTTGGTTTTCTAGTACCTGGATCGTTGTTTTGATAGATGGCATTCGTATTTTTCAAAAGAGACGCGTAAGATGCCTTGACATAGGGAGGATACGAAGGTTTTTTCAGGTTCTTAAAAACCAGTAACCTCCAAATTGCTCGTCGTCCCGGGTACTGTTTACCGCCAACAACTATATCATTCTCGAATATTTTTACGGGTTTATTCGCGATGCTCAGTTCTCCGGTTTTCATGTCATATTGCAGTCCAAAGACTGGGTCGGAATCTCTGGGATTTTCGAAAAATTTGAGCAGGAAATATTTTGCCATTTGCCCTATGATTTGCCCTGGTAACAGACTATCCAAGGATCTGAGGGTGGGGAAATTTGGAATTTCTGGAGGTGTTGAAACGCGTCTGTTTTGAATTGCTGAAAGCACGAAGGTAACTTTCAGTCCTGTACTGGTAGATGCGTATTCGGTTCGCATAACCGGAGCCGGAGTCGCATATTCGGATACATTGAGAGAAATGAGAGGATCTCGTGCTATCGGAGTCGACTGGTCAACGAAACTGGGAGGTGTTAGCAATTCAAACTTTCCCATATCGTGCATTGTTCCCTCAGTTACCCACCGATCCTCGTCATCATCATCCTCTGACATAAGTTTTTACAGGAGTAGCAATTCGTATATGTTTCGCTCGTTTTTTAGTTGGAAAGCCAACAACTACCTTCGAAGGACTCATTTCGGGTGTTGTTTTCAGGATACTTGGTTTCAAAGTACTAACAACGGGTTAAAAAAACTCATGCAAACATTCTTCTTGTACTTGCTCATCCAAACGTTGATCCAAATTTTTTTTTATGAAACGGTTTTTGAGTTTAACAATTTCACGTTTCGTTTCCATGTTCTTTTTTCTTTCGGCTTCTTTTATTTACGTACGAAAATGAATGTTTGTAACGCCTTTCATTTAACGTTTTGTCAATCGATAAAAATCCGTACGGGTCGTCCCAACACATTCTACACAATGTTTCAAACTCGGGAAATTCCATGTCAGGACCGACGTGATTTTCGTACAGATGTTTTAGGCTTAAAAAAAATACGATTAATAAATTGGCATTATCTATAATCACCTCATTCTTGTATAGGACTGACTGCAATAAAAAACATTGGCGTTAGAGTAGCGTCCTTGAGTGAAATAACGCTTGATGTTATTTTGTTTGTCCAAAAGAACATCATCGAAAATGATGAGATTACAAAATGTAGAATTCAACTCCTCTGGAAGAATCAGATCGTTTTGTGATTCGTGAAAACTCGCTATCTCTCGCCCCACCACTCCACCAATTTCCTCAAATACAGACTGTAAAGCTTGGTATTTTTTGTTGACACAAAGTTTTGCTATAGACGTGTAATCTGTCGTAATCTAGTCACCCCTCGTTGCAAATAAAATTAAACAGTAGGTTCGTTTTCCGACAGTTTGCCGGACCTATAATCAGACATCTAATCTTCGAGGGTAGAAATGGGTGATTTTTTAGTTCTTTGCGAGGGGTGAAAAAATCGTAACTTAGAATTGGCATTGTTATTTTACATTTATTCAGAAACCAAACTCAAAGTCTCCAACAGAAAATTTATCGTTGATCATGTTAGGTTCTGCAACTCCGTGTTCTGCGTTGCACCAAAGTTTCACGGTGCTAGGAGTGTCGTTGCTAAAGTACACGGAGTTAATTTTACCACTAACTTTTGACAAGGTCACACTTCCGCACGAAGGAAAGTCAAACCACGGTTTTTCCACAATGTTTTTGTTAAGTTTCCCTTTAGTTTTGTGGATATCGTTGTACACCCAAGTTCTAAGGCAGAGCGACTTATCCACATTGTTGGTATCTTCGTTCACCTTTTTACAGAATGGGTAACAGGATGCAACAGGGTGCAAGTAATTGGGATAATTGAACATCGCCAAAGAAGTGGGTTTATGTTCGTCAATTTGGACTTTCAATTTTTCGCAGATGAACCGTCTAACATTTTTCAATGCATTTTGAGTTTCAGGGTCCATCAGCAAAATCCAACCATTGTGCTAGGAATGTTTGTTTGAAATGGGAGAACCTACTCCCTTTAAATCTTTGAATTCTACGGAAGGAGACAATGTATACTGTACTCTATATTTTAACTAGGTTGCCTTCTCCGTCTTAATTTCTAACGAATTTGTTTCCAGAAAATTGGAGAGATGCGTGCACCAGACAGGGTGAGGCATTTTGAACTTTTTTCTTTGCTTATTCTAACTTTTTATTTCCCTTCCTTTTTTTATTTATATGTAAAATATAAAAAAGAACCGACCGAAATAAAAAATGCCGGTAAATAAATTTGGTCAGTCTTTGAAGCGCATGCAGAGAGATGTGAAAGGAACTTCTTAGGTAGGATTTACATTAGACTCAAATAACGATTATGACATGCAGAATAAACGCCTGACTAAAGTGGGAGCTGCCATAGAACCCGAAGATGCTGTAATTTATTCCCAGTTTAACGAATTAGAAACCGACTTAACGAAACTTAAATCCGACGTAGGATTGAAGAAAGATGCAGATGGGCATTTTAACGCTGCGAATAAACGTATTAAAGATGTTAAAACTCCAATACAAAATAAATAAATAATTGTTTGAGCATACTAATTGTTCGACCAAAGTAAACGAAAATCAACGTTTACTAGCCAGTGAGCACAAACACACAAACGGGATACACGCCTTCAGTGACAAACACATGAGACAGTAAATCATTCCCATATTGCAAAAAGGGCATCAAACGCCACCCATGTGCTCAAGATCATATTGGTTCTTTTATGAAACAGCCAGCGCAGCTGGGGTGGCAATTCTAGTTCCATAGTATAGTATTCCGACAAAAGTTACTCATCGTCATCACTTTCAACACTGTCATAATCATCTTCTACCTACCAATTCTTCAGACGCACTCATGTTATCACACTTTGCCAGCTTGCATGCCTCAGTGCATTTCAACTAATTTACCATACAAGTGCATGTTGGCATGCACAATTTATAACAAGAACAACTCAAAAGTTCCAACACTGCTTCAGGTTCTGGTGCTCCTGTCATCCATCCGATGCAAAGCTGCCACCTTTGTAGCATCCAGCCATGATCTTCTGGTTCCGGAACTTCAGATGAATTTTCCACACACGTTTTCCAAATAGTTGTTTATGAGTTTGTTTGAAGAGAATATCGACGAAGGCAGTCCCCAGATGGGGAAATGCAAGCTTAAAACACTGAAGTTGCTACAAACTAATAAGGAGTACGTTAGTTTAAATTGTCCAGCGGTTCATGCCAGCGGTTATGCATCTTTTAAACAATAGTGCCAAATATGCTCGTTCACAGTCCCCCATGGAAACTAACAATCACTTTAAACCTGCTGAGCACAGTCATTGCTCGTTGCAAAGGGACCGGCAACAATACCTCTGTAAACAGTGAAACAAAAAATCAAAGAAATATTATATTATTAGCCAGCGAAAAAGAATTATTCTTTTTCGCTGGCTAATA
>JAHWFP010094805.1:29142-40170 GCA_023313725.1 Lithobius niger | reverse complement strand
TATAAACCTGAAGGTTCGAAAAATGCGCTGCTAAATTAACCCTTGTAAATTCGATTGTGCCATTGCCCATATTCGGGCTAATGTGTGCTGGTGTAAAATTTAACACCGTAGGTTTATGCTCAAACTTAGTGAAATCTGGTCTGTGCTGAGGCTTAGGCCAGAAGTGTTGTTTTGTAAAACGTTGCAAATGGTGAACGTAAAACATTTTTTCAAAGCCTAGTTCCTTTAAATTTAATTTGTAGGCAGTTAATTTATAAACTAGGTAGGCTACAGGCAAGCTTGATTTATTTCTGTGTTTAAATAAGTGACCGGTAGTCTTGAGTGCTCCAGTTTAAACCTTGCGTGTTAAACAGGATTGTAATTAAATTAAACTAAATTTAATTTTGTTAGGCTTATGCCAAAGACAGGTGTCGGTACCAAACCACCTTTAACTGCTAAAATTAGCAGTGACAATGAAACTGAAAATATTTCAGTAGTAAACGCAAGCGTTAAAGAACCTAGTTCTAATTTAAATTTAAAATTTTGACTCTAGTGATATTGAAGAAGACGTCAACATTGGTTCGTGTAAAACCACTGGTTTATTTTCGGAATTCGATTGTGAGTCCGACACATGGGAAAAATACTCCAACCGAATTAGTTATTTTTTTAAAGCTAAAGAAATACCAGCAACCAAGCAAGTTAATTTTCTAATGGCATCTGTAGGCCAGAAAATGTTTGATAGAATTCTGAATATCCTCACACCTGATTTGGCCGAATCATTAACATTTGACGAGCTTGTTAAAAAAGTTTTAGATGACATTGAGCCAGCCCTCCATGGTATCTGAGCGTGTTAAACTCTTTAGAAGATCGCAAAAATCAGATGATAGTATTAGGGAATATTTAGCTGCATTAAAGCTAATGACGAAGTATTGTGACTTCGCTAAAATTAAAGATATTAACAGCAAAATGATTAGGGATCGCCTAATTGGGGGGATCCAATCTGAAGTCATTCAACGCGAGTTGTTGAAGCAGACTCTGGATTTAAAGGCTACAAAATCCTTAGCTTTATCCTTAGAATCTGCTAAAACAGATCAAAGCGTTTTGAGAAGCCAGTCTACAACTGTTAACTACGTAGCTAAAAAACGAGCAAACCATCAAGTAGGCCAAAATCCACTAAGGATTTCATTTGCTATTGTTGCGACAAAAATGGCCACCTGAAAACACGTTGTAAATATCGAGACTATACATATGACCGATGCCACACTGTCGGCCATTTAAAAGCCGTGTGCCGAAAATCTAGTCATTCGAATAGAACTTTAAAATCACTCGACCACCCTAAAGCAAGTTCTAGCACAAATTTTAAGGCTAGGCCGAACACAAAACAAAAGTATAGCTTTAAAAAACGCGTCAACAAACTCGAACGCGATAGCGAAAGTGATAGTGAAGAAGTCCAGGATGTTGAAGCCGAAAATTCAGAATCTGGTTCCGGGTCTGACAACGACTATCTTGTACTGAAAAATAATACTCTTGGACTGAGTCAGGCTGCGGACCAGATTTCAATTCCCCTACAAACTAATAAGATCATAGTAGTAGTTAATTCGATAAAAATCCGTAAATGGAAAATGCCAGTCTGTCTAAATGGTGTTAAGTTAGAAATGGAACTTGATTTCGGGGCAAATACATCCATTATCCCTATTGAGTAGCATCAAAAATATTTTGCGGAATGTCCTTTAAAACTCAGTCCGTACTCGATACACTCATACACTGACGGAATTGAGAACACGATATACACTGTAAGTCTGAAGGTTGAAGTGCAAGGTCAAATTGAACATTTGGATGCTTTAGTTTCAAAATTATATAAACCTGCATTAATGGGAAAGGATTGGCTTTCTATTTTTCGAGTTAATTTCCATCCTTTTTACGACCGACAAACGAAAGTAAAACCTAAGAAAAGTGTTAAGAAAATTAAAACTAGCATTACGCCAGTTGACACTTCCGAAATAGTGAAGGGTTTCCCGGAGCTATTTTCTGAAGGCATGGGTAAGTTTAAAAATTTTAAAGCCAAAATTCACTTAAAACCTGATGCCAAACCTGTGTACAGTCGTGTAAGACCAGTTCCGTTAGCACTCAAAGAAAAGGTTAACCAAGAAATCGTAGATTGGTTGGCCTAGGAATTCTAGAGCCTGTGGAAACTTCTCAGTGCTCTACGCCGATCGTCATAGTTCACAAAGCGGATGGCCAAATCCGAGTGATTGGTGATTATAAAACCACTGTAAACCCTCAACTCGAAGTCGACCACTATCCAGTTCCCACGGCCGCAGAATTATTTAGTGAATTAGCAGGCAGTGACACTTTTTCCCTTATCGATGTTTAGGATGCATTTCTGCAAATTGAACTCGACAAAGAGTCACAAGAAGATTTGACAATAAATACACCCCTGCGTTTGTTTAGATGGCTTCGCGTACCCCTGGGCCTAGCGTCCAGTCCTGGAATTTTCCAGAGGGTAATGACTCAAGTCACCAGTAAAATTCCCAAATGTCTCCCGTTTTATGATGATATCCTGGTGAGCGGGAAGGGGGGAGCATGACGAATCGTTAAATAAACTGTTAAATGCTTTACAAGCCCAAGTGTGAAGTGGGTTTGGGGGGCAGAATGCGACCGAGCTGTGAGTAGAGTAAAAGAATTATTTCTTAAATCAAAAGTTCTGGTTCATTACGATCCGAAATTAAAGCTCAAACTCGTTTGTGACGGCTCATCAGCAATACGGAGTTGGCTCGTGCCTCATGCATGTCATGAAAAACGGTGAATCACGGCCGATAGCTTTCGCTTCACGTAAGCTCACTCAAGCGGAAAGGGGCTACTCGCATTTTAATCAGGAAGCTGTCAGCATGGCTTGGGGAGTTAAACGGTTTCATGAATACGTTTATGGTCAGCGATTCATACTGCAGTCTGATCAGAAGGCTTTAGTTTGAATTTTTGGCCCTAAAAAAGGAATACCGCAGATGGCAGCCGCCAGGGTTCAGCGTTGGGCAGTGATGCTTAATGCTTACGATTACGAATTCGAACACATTCCTAGTAAACTTAACTTGACGGCAGACGCATTATGGCGCCATCCCCTCCCAAATACCGAGGAATTCGAAAAAGCAGAAGAGCCGTACAATATTCTTGCTTTAGAAACTATTTCTAATCTCCAGTTTTAAACGAGACACTCGTTCTTGAAAGTAAACATGATAAAATCCTTTCAAAAGTTTATCGTTATGTGAACCATGGCTGGCCTGACAAATGCGAAATTCCCGATCTGTTACCGTACTTCACACGTCGTGCTGGAATCTCGGTCGAAAACGAAACCTTATTTTTGGGTATAGAGTCCTGGTGCCGACGGTCTTGCAGAGACAAATCTTGAAAGATCTACACAGTGCTCACTTAGGCATAGTTAAATTGAAAAGTTTAGCTAGACAAAAAGTATGGTGGCCTAAGATTGACTTTGACATTGAAAATAAAGACAAATCATGTCAAAATTGTCAAGAGTAAAGATACTCAAACGTCGGGTCCAAAGCATACGTGGTAATACCCACTAAAACCAAATAATCGCATACACGCTGATTTTTTGGGGCCGATGGACAATTACATGTTTTTCATTCTAGTAGACGCGCATACAAAAATTCCTTTTGTGCATAAAATGAAATCAACAACGTCCGCGCGTGTCATTGATGTTTTAAACAATCATATAGCTTTATATGGTTTAATGGACAGGTTAGTTACGGACAATGCTGCCCAATTTTTGTCCTCAGAATTCCAAAATTGGTTAAAATCCAATGGAATTAGGCACATGACCGGGTCAAGTTTTGCGCCTTGGACCAACGGTTTGGCTGAGGTCCACGTCCGTATTTTCAAGAGAGTCTACAAGGTCGCACGGTGACAGGGATCTACTATTCAAGAGAGTATAAATTCTTACTTGTTATCAGCACGAATCACAATCTCTGCTACCATGCAAGCAACACCCGGAAAATTATATTTTAACCGAGAATTAAAGTCTCGGCTGGATTTATTGTTCCCTGACCCTATTGCAGCCGTACGTAGTAAACAATTAAAACAAGTACAGAGCACCCACCAACGTGAGTTGAAAACGTATCAAATAGGTGAAAATATTTGGTATCGTGACTTTTCAACGATAAATGATAGGCTATGGTCAGTTGGTATTGTTAAAGAAATATGTAGTAATCAATCCTATACTATCGTTGATACTAACGGTAATATGATTCGCAAACATCGTGAACAGCTAAAGTTACATACCGCTGAAAAAGAATATCCAGAACAGCCACCAAACGCACTTGTTTTGACGGCGAAAAGCAGTAATTCCTCCATGCATAATAATGAGGAACATCACTCAAATTTCGATCGCATGTCTTTTGGCGGCAAGCAACGTGAAAAGCCAAGTTCCGCTGACGTTGTTCCTGAGCGTCGATCTCTCGGCCAATCCAGAAAGTCAATTTCTGCAACTGAGGGCTCAAATCCACCAATCTAACAGCTTGAAAAATCACCTGAGAATTTGTCACGCAAGTCACCAGGTGGCAGGAAATCTCCAGCGAAATCACCCAACACACACGAAGTGGATGAGTCTGCTAACGTAAATATCCAATCACCTTTGGATACTACCAGCGCGTCTGTTGAAGGAAATTCGAAGTCAGAAAGGTCACAATCTCCATCGATTATTATGGCACCATCCACTAAGCAATCACCACCGAAGCCAGGTCATGCTAACAAAAAAGCGAAACCGAATCCCAATAAACGTAAAGTTGTGCTATCACCAACACAGGTTGATATTGCTGCTCAACTTCAGAATGCTCACCTTTTAAAGAGACTGCGTAGAGCTCCAGACAAGCTCAATTTGTAGGTTTTTTTTTTGCAAAATTACCAGTTGGCTACAACTTCTCCGGTTTTTTTGTTGTTGTAATCCGTTGCATATGAATTAAATGGTAGTTATTTTTATCATAACTAGTAGCGAGCCGTTATTCATACAGAGAATCGGCTCTGTTTATTTTTAAAATGTCCACCTTTAAAATTAGATAAAAATGTGAGTGTATATTGTTGTATATTGTTGTGAAAAATTGATTTCACGATTTTATCCTTTTTTTGTATCTTTTTGTCTTTTCATGTACATAAATACTTCCGACATCGGAACAAAAAATTGCTTGGAGGCGCAATTCCCACTCCGGTGATTTACTAACAAAAAGTAAACATCAGCAACAATCTCTCAAATGTCAAATGTTCCTTCACAGCAACGCTGTAGCGTTACAGCTGCAGAAATGGTTGCTGCAAAAAGAAAATTATCCAAAAAGGCTACGAAAATTAAAACAACACTGAAAATTTTAATTGAATTTATTGTAAAATTGCTCCAGAAATCAAAACAGAAATTTAAAACTGGCAAGTTTTAAGCCAGTTTAGTAATGTTTAATTTTTTGCTTAACCATGTACATCTTCAGTTCTTTATTTTGTAAAAGCAGCTTTCAAAAATAGTGCTTAGTTTTTCCTCGAAAGCGAAAAATTATGTATCTTTCTTTAAAAATACGTAGTGCACTAAAAAAATACATCTTGCCGTCGAAATAATAATTTTATTTCCAGCTAGGCTTAGATTATTTTTTTTCTGTTTTTTTTTTCATCACTGCATTGTGGAGTCGTCACTTATGTGCTCCACAATGACAGCCATCAATTTCAAGTCTATATGTTAACCCTACCAGGATAACCCTTTAACTACTAATAGGCTATTCCATAATTGAATATAGTATTAAGCTGCATCACATGACTTCCTGTTACAATTGTATTACAAATACTTCTTGTTACAATTGTATTGTAGTAAACAGGAAGTTCGCTGTCTTATCAGCTGTAGCCTACACTCTGGTAATACGTGTGTTTTATTACCATTGGTGCCCACGTTGGGCTTAGGTGTGTCCCCGCCCAGGACATCACAGGCAGGTTGACCCTAAACTGATCCCGAAAAACTAGGGGCTGTAGAAAATGGACCTTAGCTAACAAAAAATAAAATGAAGGTGAAAAGAAAAGCATTTCTAAGCATTTCTAAGTTGGTAACGGCAAAATGACCCAAGTTTTTAAGCGTCATCTTAAGTTTCCAACGGATTCGCAAAACCCGTGAGAATACATTCCTGAAATGACCAGTTCACCATAAGCTTTATACTTCAATTTCAAGCAATACTATTTCGTTGAGTATATCCCGCTTGCTATCGTGGTGGAAGGTAGAGGAGCGGAGTATAATCGACCTAGTGTAGTATAATCACCCGATTATACACCGGGGTGATTATACCACAGTACCTTTTCGTTGTGCGCATGCGCAACTTACCGAGCTAAGCTTAAAACAGACTTCAACTGCTAGTTAATGACTGCGGCTTTTGACTCACATATATACGAGCTAGAAAACTCGACAAATTCGTTATGATTGTCGTATTTTAACATCACTGTATAATTTTTTAGGCTAGTATCCTCTAATTTTTCGTCAGTGATCTATTGGCATAAGTAATTTTTAATTTTACCATATAAGTCTTCAGTTTTTCGACCCAATGGTAATTATTAGCAAACGATTAAAAATTAGTACAGGAACACACACAGTGCCATCTCTCGGCGAATTTCAGCAATGCGTGGTTGATGCGGAGTATTTAACGGGAGAAAGTCGCCGACAGCAGCATTGCCTATAACTTCTCGTTGGAGACAAATAATTTTATGAACTGAGAGACTGGTAAGCAAATAAAATGTAGCATTACATTATAAATATTAATGAACACAAAGAATGTTTAGTCCTTTTTGTATTATTTATTTTGAATTGGGATATACTCCAGTAAAACAGCCCTCTAGCTTTTGTGGATAATACGGCTAAAAATGTTTTCGCACTCAGCCTGTAACCAGACTAAAACTAACTTCGGTTGGTGCATGTCTTCGGTTGGTGCATGTCTTCGGTTGGTGCAGATGTTGAGGGAATCTCGGTTCTTCTTCCCTTACTTGGCATGAATTTCATCCTGGTCTACCTACCCGACAGTTTTGATGGGCAACTCGTTGGCAGGGTGGCATCATACATTGTATCCTCGGTCAAATCGCAGTACCAGAATGTTCTTTTGGGGGATTTAAATTTGTCGACAATTGACTGGAACCTTCTTACTGCAACAAATAATCACCACCGTGTACTGCTTGATACTGTTACTACTCTCGGAATGCACCAGCATGTCCAGTTTCCCACTAGAGGCAACAAAACTTTGGATCTGCTTTTCTCTGTGGACCACCGACTTATTTTTGGGGTCTGCGAGGTCACCAATCTGGGCACTATCGACCATAGTATGGTCGAATTTAGTGTTAACTGTGGGAAATTTGCCACCGAGATTCCAAACAGATCCAGGGGCAAACTTGATTATTCCCTACTCCGTACCTGTCTTGCATCGGTGGATTGGAAATTTTTACTCCCCCTGCTGGGTGTCTCTATTGATGCAGTTTGGGCAGGTTTCACGCGCCCTTTTGACTTTTATATTGATTTGTGTACTACTAGGGTGCCATTCCAGGCTTCCAGTCTTTCTGCGTAGAGCGACTAGAAAGAAGTTGTCACTTTGGCATAGACTCAAAGCAGACCCTTTGTCAACCGCCCTTAAGGCCTCGTACGCAAATTGTAGGGATAGAGTATTCGAGGTTGGTTGACAATTGGCGAAACCATTACGAAAGAAAGGTAGTACTTCAGGGAAACCTCTCTGCCTTGTTTCGCCTGTACAGACGTCATACTCGATCAGCTTGTACGTTGCCACCATTTTTGAAGGGAGGAGCTTATCTTTATGAGCACGAGTCTAAGGCTAACCTGTTAAATGAAATTTTTGCTGCAAATGGCATCCTTGATGATGGCTCCATTACTGTGCCAATTGATCCGCAACCTTATCCTTGTCAACATCTGGACGATGTCAGTTTTTCAGGTGCGTGGGTGCAAGCTGCTTTGGATCGACTTCGACCAAGCCATGCTGTGGGCCCGGATGGGTACTCTGCATTCCTTTTTTTAAATGTTAAACAGGAGTTAGTTAATGCCTTTGTTTTCATCTTCTCGCTTTCGTTTGAACAGCGAAAGCTACCTTCTGTATGGAAGACGGCTACCATCGTGCCTATCTACAAAAAGGGAAATGCATCGGATCCAAATAACTACCGCCCAATAGCTCTCACCTTGGTTGCCTGTAAAGTCATGGAGTCAATTATCCGTGAGGATGTATTGGTTTTTTTGGAAGCAAACGACTTGTTAAATCCTGATCAATTTGGCTTTTTGCCAAAGCGTTCCACCACGATGCAATTATTGTTAGCACTGGATAAATGGACTTCGGCACTTGATTTAGGTATTCCTACGGACGTCGTCTACTTCGACTTCCAGAAGGCTTTTGAATCCGTGGTGCACAGCAAACTGCAATTTAAATTGGCTTAAATTGGAATCTGTGGAACACTATTGGCTTGGATCGCTGATTTCCTTTCTGGGCGAACGCAGCGGGTCCTGGTTGCGCAAGCTTTCTCATCATCACTCCCTACCATCAGTGGGGTTCCTCAGGGATCCGTACTAGGACCCTTGCTTTTTGTCATTTTTCTAAATGACTTAACAAATGCATGTACAACAACTGACAAACCAAAATTCAAATTCGCCGATGATCTGAAGATTGGTGATGAGGTTTTGGATGAAACTGGCTCCAAATTCCTTTCTTCCCAGATTGGCACAGTGACTGAGTGGTCGGAATGTTGGCAATTACCACTCGCTACATCAAAATGCTGTACGTTTCATGTTGGCCGACAGAACTTAAAACATTCGTACTATCTGGCTAATTGCAAGCTGAATTCAGTGCAATACATTAAAGAGCTGGGCATCAATTTCAACTTTGACCTTAAGTCATCCATCCACTGTAGGCTGATAACTACTTCAGCCTTTGCCAGACTTGCAATTGTTAAGAGGTGTTTTGTGTCCTCGAATAGGCATACGTTGGTTTGGGCTTTCAAGGTATATGTGCGACCACTGCTGGAGTATGTGAGTCCAGTGTGGTCGCCTTACCTCCTTCAGGACATTGATAAGTTAGAATCTGTCCAACGGTATTTTACGCGTTCATTGCGTGGCCTGCGCAACAGTTCTCCTGGCCAACGTCTGAGGTTACTTGGCCTCGAACCACTTGAGTTGAGGCACTTGAAGGCCGACCTACTGTAGACATTTAAAGTTCTTCATGGTCTGTTGCCTGTGGAATTGCCTTTTTTTGACTTCTGCACTACGGATATTACTAGGGGCCACTCTATGAAACTGAGGGTTCCGAAGTGCAACTTGGACTGTCGAAAATTTTTTTTTGCAAGTCGGGTAGTGGCTCCTTAGAATTCCCTCTCCGAGGCTGCAGTCTCTGCTCCATCTCTGAGTGTCTTTCGGCGGGAGTTGAATTGTACTGACCTCTCGAGTTTTCTAAAAAGATCATATCTGTGATGCCGCATTGCACTTTAGTGGGACCAGTGTCAGAGGATGCCCCCGCAACCCTTCTGGATCCTTCCCCCCTAAATGGGGGAAAACCTTTATTATTATTATTATAACTCATGCTAATTAATTTGGAATTATTTGATATAATTGCAAAATAATTAGCTTTCGTTAGTTTTAATGTCCGGTTACAGGCTTCGTGCGAAAACAGTAGCCGTATTATCCACAAAAGCTCCAGGGCCGTTACTACTGAAAATTCTTCCAACGTTTATATTTTGAATGTTTGTAGTCCATACAAAGATAACCATACATGTTGAAAGTTGATTGGATAAAACATTCAAAATACAAACGTTGGAAGGATTTTCAACGAAACAGTACAGAACACATACGATCTTCGTTTCTTCAAAAGCCCAGGATTATTTTCATTAGATTCTTGGATATATTGCCTTAGCTATGTAAAGCAACGCGATGTGTTGTGATGTGCTACGTTACAAACTAAGTGACTGGATTTAATGTACGCAGTACATATTTAGTAAGTATTTAGTGACTATTTATTGAGCGCTAGACATATATAGTGGCCGCCATATGCATATAACGAGTAACATTCATTGCGATTTTATTATAGAAATCGTATATATCCAACGGCATATTTTAACGTGACAATTTACTTTTTAATTAGTATTAAAAAACGCTTATGCATATAAAATACGGATGTAAGACTTAAAAAACTTAAAGCCCTAAAGGAACAGATATTAGAAAAAGACATGTAAGCCATCAGCGTTGCACTAATACGTGTAAAAGAATCTCCAGCGACCCAAAAAACAAGCAGGAGCTTCTTTTACATGTATTAGTGCGACGCTGATGGCTTACATGTCTTTTGCTAATATCTGTTCCTTCCTGGCTTTAAGTTTTTTAAGGCTTACATCCGTATTTTATATGCTTAAGCGTTTTTTAATACTAATATCCCTTATTTTTTTTTTTTTTTTTAGCAAGAATAACACAGAAAAGAACACTGTAATCACCTTAAAATAACTGTTATAAGAGAGTCTTTTCCATGGCTGATTCGTTTTGTACTGCTAAGAGTGACTTTTGAGCCCAATTTCATGTTTTTAGCTTGATCTATAAGAATTTGTTGCCCAAAACCCTGGGAGGCATCACGAGGAGCTTCTGGGGCGGGAGGGGGGGGGGGGCACTGATGGCACTTTGGGTATTTCATTGGGGTCCATTTTTACTGTTTTACTGTCCATTTTTACTGTTAAGAAAGACTTGTGTACCAAATTTATATTTTCTGCAAAAATTTGTTACTTCACTTAATGATTTCTGCCCAGTGCTCTACAATAATAATTGCTCTGCCGATGCGAATACTGCAGTAACATCAAAATCGTGTTCAAAAGGCCCTGATCGGTGTTAATACCTACATTTTGAGCTGTACAAATTGAAAATTGGTTCATTGGTTCGATCTCTAGGTGAGAGCAAAAGTTCTAACCCATTTGGCTATCCGTGTCAAGAATAATGTAGTTACATTAAAATAGCATACGAAAGGCCCTAGGCCTTGTCCATACCTACGTTTTAAGCTATAGAAC
>JAHWFP010094805.1:0-29132 GCA_023313725.1 Lithobius niger | reverse complement strand
GAATCGGTTCAGTGGTTCGACCTCCAAGCGAGGGCTAAGATTACATTAATGATTTCTGCCCAGTGCTCTGCAATAATAATTGCTCTGCCAACTAGAATACTGCAGTCAGATCAAAATCGGGTTCAAAAGGCCCTGGTCGGTGTTAATACCTACATTTTAAGCTATACAAATTTAAAATCGGTTCATTGGTTCGATCTGTAGGTAAGGGCAACATTTCTAGCCCATTTGGGTTTCCTTGTCAAGAATATTGTAGTTACATTAAAATAGCATGCAAAAGGCCCTAAGCCTTGTCCATACCTACGTTTTAAGCTATAGAACTTGAAAATCGGTTCAGTGGTTCGATCTCCAGGTGAGGGCAAAGAGTCCCAACAGCAACATTAATGATTTTTGCCCAGTGCTCTACTATAATAATTGCTCTGCCAAGGAGAATACTGCAGTCACATCAAAATTGGGTTCAAAAGGCCCTGGTCGGTGTTAATACCTACATTTTAAGTTATACAAATTGTAAATCGAAACATTGGTTCGATCTCTTGGTAAGAGCAAAATTTCTAGCCCATTTGGCTTTCTGTGTCAAGAATATTGTAGTCACATTAAAATAGCATGCGAAAGACTCTAGGCCTTGTCCATACCTACGTTTTAAGCTATAGAACTCTAAATTTGGTTAAGGGGTTCGACCTTCAAGTGAGGGTAAAGAGTACTTTATTGATTTCTGCCCAGTGCTCTACAATAATAATTGCTCTGCCGACTAGAATACTGCAGTCATATCAAAATTGGGTTAAAAGGCCCTGGTCGGTGTTAATACCTACCTTTTAAGCTATATAAATTGAAAATCGGTTCATTGATTTGGTCTCTAGGTGAGAGCAAAAGTTTTAGCCCATTTGGCGTTCCGTGTCAAGAATATTGTAGTTGCATTAAAATAGCCTGCGAAAGGCCTTAGGCGATGTCCATACCTACGTTTTAAGCTATAGAACTTGAAAATCGGTTCAGTGGTTCGATCTCCAGGTCAGCAAAGAGTCCCAACAACAACAACAACAACAATAAGAACAACAACAACAACAACAACAAGAAATGGCCATGCCGTGGACGCCGAACGGTTCAATTGTTGTCATTAAAATTTGTAATGCGGTGAAATAGTTATTACATGACCCCAAATACCGAATTTCGTTGGTCTATGTCAATTTTGGGCGAAACTATTGGAGTTCAAAGTTTGACGTTTAACATGGAAGTTCATGCTGAGGCTTACATAAGGACCGATGCGGTCCTTGATATATATGAACTTAAAACAAAATGCATGGATTATTTACTAGCTATCCTTCTGCAGACGTCATTGTTGTAGTAGATTTAATATTGTTAAACAATAATGTCAAACTGTGTGAAACCTATCTGTACAGAATTTGGTCATAAGAATCGACGTCAACCATTTTCGATCATACTCCTACAGATTGATTATTAACAATACTTGAGCTCAAGCACTTCCTTTATTCAAGTGTTAAGAAAATATGTCCACAGGTTTATTTAACCAAAATGCGAACCATTGCATTCAATTTTGGATATAACTACATTTACATGTCTCGTATTTTACCGTCATTCGGAGATGAACGTACTTGTGTACTACAGGAGTTAAAACTTGAACATCTGCATGCATTACCTCAAGAATTGGTACATTATCATATGTCTCCAAGACGATGCATATTTTCCCCTTGCTGATGCTTTGGCAATTCAAGTAACGAAATCACACAAGGAACGACACGTCAGTTATCTCTATAAAGACGCAGAATGAGCGATTCCGAGGATGAGAATGATGACGATGCATCAACTATTGAATACAATAGCGATGAAGAAGATGATAATGAATCGAACAAGCAAGTACAAATTTAAACAACGAGAAAGCTAACATTTGATTTGGATTTTTTAACGAAACCATTTGAAAATTAAATTTTTTTTCTCCTCTGCACGGCGGGTTATTTTCACCTCCTTCATAAATACACCATTTTTTGTTGTTAAAGGAATTCCTATTTTCGGGACCAATACGAAACTGACCAAAATACGAGATGTTTTCTAACTCTGGAATCCGAAGATGTTTTTTAACTCTGGATTAAATAGATCTCTGGCAGGTACTAATCATTCCTAACGGACTGATTCAGTACCATTACAAATAATCCAAAATCAGTATTATCATGAAAACGTAAAACACACGCACACACTTTTCCCCCCGAGAGAAGGCATTGAAAATATACGCACCCTCACACTCCCTTCCCCACAAAGTCCTCTCACCCTCGCCGTGAAATCTTTCCTAGCCCCCCCTTTCTTTGAGACCCAGCCCTCTTTCAAGACCCTCCTTCCTTCATTCTCCGAGACGGGAAAACCATGTTCAACGGTGGCTGCACGTTTGCTCCCCCTCCTCCGCCTTCCCACCAGAGCCGACCCCAGCGCTTTTTCGAGACCCTCCAACCCGGCCCTGTTTTGAGACCCCACCCATGCCAAAACTCTTTTGGAAAACGCATTCCTGGCCCGATTGCCGTCATCCCGGCACTTTTTCGAGCCCCTTTAACCCTTCCCTCACTCGCCAGTAACCTAGGGGTTGGAATCTGGAAGGAAAGGGTTAAGTGTGACCTTTCGTGCCCTGTCCCCCTCGAACGGTTTGCCCCACCCACACCCGACCACCCCAACCTACCCCTGCAACACCTCCTCCTCCTCCCACCCTCCGCCCAATCAGGGGGCCCCAATGGGCTCCACCGCCCCCACCTATTAATGTAACTAACGGGTTAAGAACTTCCAACTGTAATAACTCTTTACCTAATTAACTTAGAACAGCAGGATCAACAACAATAACACCCCTGCACACCCCTCCTAACCTTCCCAAGCCTTCTCCTAAAAGGGCTTAAAGGGTGAATCCTCCACTCTCCAGACCACTACTTGTGTCTAGATTTATAATTCTTGAATGCCCGCTTTCTGAGTTATTGGCCAAGAAGAAACAATGGTACAACAATGCTTTTTTGAAAAGTGCAGGCTGGTTACTAGTCAGTCATCTACCCATCAATGGTAACTACCCATCACTGTTCAAGTAGCAAAAATTCAGCGAAGAACAGTTCCCCTTCAGACTACTCTATTAAAAATTGTTCGTGCCTAGAACATTGTTGTTGGAAATAAGAAATTGCCCTAATAGTAGTAAAAGGCAATTTGCGGGCAGAACCCCTCCCCCCCCCCCGTGAACTCTGACCTATTTTCTGAAATGGAAGTGGCATCATTTAAGATGATGATAATCATGTAATGGTTAACAATATGGATTCTTTCCACAACACCCAGGGGGTAAAGCATATGGTGTCTCCGGAGATCATCATAATATAGTCTCCTGAGCGCTTCTTTTCAATAACCTAAGTTTTCTTTCATCCTCCGTTTCTGTTTCCAGAATTTTTCTTATACTATCAGCTTTTTTCTCCAATCTAACCTATCTTTACTCCTTAGTTGCTCGAGTTTGAGCTTTTCTTTTGCTGGCGGCCAAATCTAACATTTATCTGTAGCTGTTTCCTGCATGCAGGATTTACACTTTATAGTGGCATTTTTCTTTCCAATCTCCTTTCTCCACGCCGTATAACCCTCCAACTTTCTACGCCGGTTCTCCAATTCGATAACCCTGTGGACAGCATTCCCGTTCTCCTCGGTTATTTTTGTTTCAGTCATTTTTTTGCGCTTCGTGCTCTTCGAACTGAAGGCACAATTTTTTCTCCCTCTCCATGTCGCTCATCACGTCCATGTCCGAGTCTAAATCGTCCATGTACTACCCAACTTCCCAAGCGCTGGTATTGTAGTGGCCGATGGCTAGAGTATCTTAGCCATTGATTATTATATACCTCTTATCGTTGTAAGGCTAGAGGAGTTACTAGGATATTTGAATGGTACTCAACTCGTGGCTGACGCTGGAAATATTGTCCAAACTTCCCTTCTGTGGAGGTGCCATAGATTTTAGGGCTGCTTTGTAGTCGTAAAGGTTCAAATGTTTCTTCACGAAATCTTTTAGTATACCCTTGGGCTTCTTGATATCCACCTTCTCCAGAAGTTTGGAGTAAATTTTCGATCTGAGTCCGATGAACTCTAGGATGGGGACGGCGCCCCAACACTTGTTTTTCCCCAATTTCATTTTCCCCAACACTTGTTTATTCGTGCTGGAGAAGAGGGGAATTTTCAAGGTTAGTGGTTCGTGTCAAAAGGGTGTTTGTCAAAGAGCATGCCTAGATAGAAGTCCTCCGTTTCAATCTCATAGCAGAGGCTGTCGGTGTCATTGAAAAGGAGTTTTCTAACGGTCCTTGTACTTCAGCCGAATGTAGTCGTGGAGTTCCAGTGTTGTAAATCCGGAGTAGGTTGGGAGATTGCACAGCGTGATACGAACACTGCGGTTGAGTTGCAGAAGGTTTTTGTTTGGATCTTGAAGAATTCGGCGTGTAGTTGCGAGGTATATTTCAACGCCGTTTTCCCGTCGGCGTACAGCTTCACGTCGAGGTGACTTTGCTAACTCCAAAGTTTTACCCAACACCGAATTATTTAGCAATTTGAAGTAGTCCTTGGTGAAAGAAGTGGTCTCTTTTTGCCTTTTTGCGGTGTTCAGCTCGATGTAGGTTTTCATCCACAGTCTTTAATTGAAAGCGGCGAAATCCACAGTCGAGGATGTGGCGAAATACTAGTCCAGCCGGTGGTAGAATTTCAAGTTCGTGTATTGCAGGAATACCTCTTCTTATACAGACCGTTCTGATGAGACTTCGAAAATTCTTAAAATGTTTTTTATGCTTCACTTTCCGACTACCTGTCACGAGCACAACAGTGAGTTAAAAACCCGGCTTATCTTCTTCTTTGAACAATTCTGTTAGACTAATCTCCTTGAAACTTACAACCACCTTACCTCCTTAACTGATGCTGGAATCTGTTGATACTTTTTCTATTTAAGCAAGTCTCTCGATTCTCTTTCACACTAGATTCTTCTCGATAAACTCTGTTGATACAATTACACATACCATTGATTGCCTGTATTAGTTCCTATCTTTTCAATCGGTGCCAGAGTGTTTCCCTCATAGGTTTCACCAGTAAGTGGGCTTCTATTACCTCTGGTGTTCCTCAGGGTTTGGTTTCGGGCCTACTTCTATGTAATATTTTTCACACAGATCACTTCACTGTCATCCATTCTTTCAATAGAAGCTATGCCGATCAAAATAAGCTCCTGTCACCTTCTTTTGTTAATGCTCTCTTGCAAAACGACATCAATGTTGTTCACATTTGGGAAACCAATAATGCCATGACACCTATGATGGGTCACACCCCCTCTTTTTTTAAATTCAACTTTAAAAAAAATTACGTACTTTAATGTATTGGTATTGCTTAACACACATCTGAAAAAAATTCCAATATTAATTTTCAAGTTTAAATAATAAATAAAAAATGTGTTGTTATACGAAATTATTTCGGAAAAAGCTCCACCAACCAGAAATGAAAGTTTAAAAATCAATAGCTTCTATGTTTTTTTTTTTTTTTTACATATTCTCGATAACTTTTTCGAGATTGATACTTGACTGTTGGCTTTTCACATGACACATACGACTGTTAGCTTCCCTACCGATAGATGATAGGATAACCTTGCCTAATGCCAAGCAACACTCTTGAAATGCCAAATTCTGCACGGTCGTGATTTTACTGCTTGTTTTGGATTAAAATATGTATGCAGAGTTGTGAATTACCGTCAGATTACCGTTAAAGGGTACAGTAAGTTGTGTTATGCGTAACAATTCGAAAACATTGACTAAAAAAACAATAATTTCATGGAAATTGTTATAAGGCGATCGCCAAGAAACTCAGCCCATTCATTCCCTATATCACAATTGTGGTGACGGAGCAAAATATAACCCCAGTCTATGTAGTTTGTCGATAAAATTGCAAGACGCACCTAAAATGGGAAAAAGATTAAGACTGTGCAACCAAATGATGACTACAAAGCTGGAATGCATTGAACCTATTAAGGAAGGTCTCAGCAGCTAATATTGAAACCTTTTATCTTTGCAGTCATCAACTTTAGGCTTGATTTTTTTCAAAATATTGATATTTGTGTGAAAAAAAGTATCTCCTAGGAGCACCAGTAGACCAAAAATACTTTAAAAAAATCTACTGCACTCCTTTCACCAGATACAACTAGGACATCCAATCCCGGGATCACGGGATGCCGACCATTTTTTAGTCCCAAAAAACCCGGGATTACAGCTACCTTAATTCTGAGATTTCCGGGATCGGAAATAGACTAAATTCGTTAAAAAAATCTTTATAAAGTAATTCTTTTTTTTTCCGTGAATTTAATGTTTTCTTCCTCTCGTCTGTAGACTCGAGTCCAACTAATAATAACATTTAAATTCTAGATAAAGGTAAAAACTGAAAATTTCTTCAGTGGCCTTGCAACAACAAAATCAAAGAAAAATGGATTAAAATTAATATGTTGAATTCGTCTTTTGCTTACTCTGGTTTCAGAAAGAGAAGTTAGAACGCACTTAGAAACGCAGGCACACACAAAACTATATTTGTTTGTCTGTTTACTGCAGCGTCATTATTCATAAAGATTGCAACAAGTCTTTATGCAAGTCTCAGAATGAACTTCCATGTTAAACGTCAAACTCTGAAACCCTGCAGTTGCCCCCAGAATAGACATAGATAGACCAGAAAACTTTAATAGTTGGTTGGTGTCATAATATTATTATTTCACTGCATTAAAAATGTTAATGACAACAGTCGAACCGTTTGCCCTTCACAGCATGGCACTTGATGTTTTTGTTGTAGTCGGGACTCTTTGCCCTCATCTGGAGATCGAGCGACTGAACCGATTTTCAAGGTTTATAGCTAAAACTTAAATATTAAAAACGTCTGCAGCCTTTTGAAAGCTATTTTGTTGTGACAATATTCTTGTTGTCCTTCTTGAGGAAATTTTGCTCTTAAATAGAGATCGAACCAGTGAACCTGTTTTCAATTTTTATAGCTTAAAATATAGATATTAATAAGTACCAGGACCTTTTAAACGCTGTTTTAATGTGGCTCTAATAATCTTGTTATTCGTGTAGGGGAAATTTTGCTTTCACCCAGATACAGAACCAATGATTCGACTTTCAATTTTTATAGCTTAAAATTTAGGCATTAACAGTGGGCTGGGCCTTTTGAACACAATTTTAATGTGAAAAGATTCTTGCTGTTGATCTTGTTGGGAGTTTTTCTCAAACCTAGAGAACGAACCACAGAACCTATTTTTCAATTTTTATAGCTTAAAACGCAACTATTAAAATGAAATCAAATAAGTAAGCAAGCAATAAGAATAAGCGCAACTATTGGTAGCAGTTTTTACCACCAATCTTTTAAATACGTGGCTCTTTAACGACCGTTTTTAAAATTCCTACAGATGCCATTGTATCTTTCTTTCCTGTCGAATTACCCTGGCACTGGTTTAATTCAGGTACAGTTCAGTAGTATAGTGTAATATTCAAATAGTCATAGAAAACAAGTAATAAAATCAATATCCTACAC
The DNA here is from genome assembly GCA_023313725.1 of Lithobius niger. Lineage (NCBI taxonomy): Eukaryota > Metazoa > Arthropoda > Chilopoda > Lithobiomorpha > Lithobiidae > Lithobius > Lithobius niger. The sequence goes on along the minus strand of JAHWFP010094805.1, from coordinate 21,590 downwards.
TACACACACAAGTAATACGATGACCATGAGTAGCATGCTGGAACCGTCCATGAACCGTCCATGAACAGTGAAGGAGATGAGAGAATGAGTAACTGTTTGGTGTTTCCTTCCTACACGAGTATATCTTCCAATGTGGCCAGTTTTTTTTCACTTGCTCGTGTATATATAGTCACCGGGTTGCAGTCACTGCAGCACTGGCGGCATAGTACAAAATGTATCACAACCAGTTCTAAAAATAACCAATTCAAAACACTCCCATTGATTTAAACTTTGAATAATAACATATCATATCAAATAAACAAAGAACATTCTAGTAACTATCTGCGCTCACTTTAGTGTTTATTTTGTGAGTATTTTAAGCAATTAAGTTATCGAACGCAAACTTTATTTCATGTAGTTTTTTAGCCACTGATAATCGTAAGAATAAATCCCGACATTTCGGGATTAATCCCAGGATTCCGGGATTGAGAGAAAAGAATCTCGAAATCGCGGGATTACAACTATGTCTCTGAATTGGATGCCCTAGATACAACCACCTGAACTAGCGATTATTTGGGATTTTGTACCGTTTTGCAAAAAAATATTTTATGAAATTTAAATGCCCCATAGTTGAATTAAATTTTAATAAATGTCTAAAAATTGAAAAGTCTATTTTTAGTTCACAATGTCTATACAAGCATTCAAGGATATATGGTGCCTACTTTATAGTTTTTATTAAGATTTATTTTTTAAATTTTTTTTATGAATTGTAAAACTTTAAAAAAATTTTCGTGTGAGTAATTAATTAGTGAAAAAAACAATTAATTATTCACACGAAAAAGTTTTTAAAGTTTTTTTTAAATTTTGGTCACATATGTATGACTATAATATTGTAGAATATTTTTGCTCAGTTGTTGTTGACCTAGAAAAGATTTGAATTTGGGGTGTGACCCATCATGCTGCACTTTAGACACCATGACCTGCATGATACTTACATGATCGATAATAACTCTTTCTACCCTAATACCTCCAATTAGGATCTTGGTATCTTGGTATATTACTCCCTCAAGTTTCACACACACATAGATTGCGTCATTTACGAAACGTTAAATAAACCCACTTTATCCTTAACTGTTTCTCCAAAACGAAGGTTCAAAGGTTTTCCATGTTATTTAAAACTTTTCTGCACTCATTTCTCGATACTGTTCGCAGATTGTACGGCAGTGTTACAGTTCTTTTGCTTCTCAACTTAATCCTACCAGTGTCGTCTAACTAAACGGTGCTCTCCCATAAGGCATCTTCAGTCCCAAGAATGCCTGATAAACTTAATTTTACTACCATTGACCAAATGGTTTCTACATGGGCATCTTATTCTCACTTACCATATCCTTAAACAACCAATTTCATCTTAAAGCCTTTGAATTTCTGGTACAAACTGTCACTAGGTATCATGATTTCAGATTGCATGGTGGCCACTCGCGTTATGCCATTCTTCCAAGTTTTTTTTTACTGAACGTCTGGGTTGGTCCTTGAATGGCCTTCCTGCTACTGTTAATAATCTCTCTCATTCGATCCCAGCTGGGATCTTTCCGGGCTGGAACTTAGTTAAGTTTGTTTGGTTTCAGGTTTGGATTAGGTGGGTGCATTACAAGCATTTGAGATCGGCGCCGTCATGCCTTCTATTCTATTCTATTATTTTCCATGCTACGTAATGCTAAAAAGGCCAGGCAAAGTGCTTATTATCTATTTGTCTATTAACAAAAAAGATACCAAGCAGTCAGTCTGTCACATAGTTATGGGCAAATGCATGAACTGATTTAAAAGGACATACCTCTTCACTAATTTCGTTCATCCTGCTCGAAATAGCTTTTGCTAATTTACATAGGTTAGACAGAATGAAGCAATCCCGTTTCTCACGAGAAGAAAAATAGGAAAAGGAATGATTTTACAGCATCTACACACGTCTTAAGTAATGTTGCAAAACTTAGCTATACAGGAAAGCACACTGGCAGCAATGTACCTTTAGATGAAATTGCTAAGATTTATTTCTTAAGGTTAGGAAACATGAAGCATGTATGTGGTTTAATAACATTCAAGAAATATTTTAAATGGTTGCTGAAAATGGGTCCAAAAATTAGTTTTTGCCTTGTAACTTCATAACTGCTTATCACATTGAAAATACGATGGTTACGGATGATATTCTGAGCGACAATTCATCGTATGAGGTCGTATTCAAGCTGTTTGAAAATCCATGATGGCCTTCCAAAATAGCATAAAATCTTTTTCTGTCGTATAACTTCCAAGTACAACTAGACAGTAATTCAGATTGAGCACAAACCAGTTATTAACATAGATTCGAAATATTTTTTTTTGAGGTAGGTCTAATTAAAAATTTATGAAAATCCAAGCTGGCACTACAAAATGAAGAAAATGGCAATTCATTTGTAACGTTTAAACCATTCATCAGATCGAAGACAAACTGGTAATTAGGGCATGTGCCGACTATCAAAAACATGCTTAGGATTTTAGGTTATCTTATCACTAACGCATACCATGATTTTTTTATTTTAATATGTAAATCATTATATCTTAGTAGGAAATTACAAACTCCACCAATTTTTCGTGGTTCTGTATCCCTGATGGCTCCCCTTTAGGGCCCCCTTCAAAATAATGTAACTCTGTCCCTAATTGATGGAATTTAATATTTTTTAAAATTAACCGTTATGAATTCAACTTCAATAACGTTCATATTCATTGTTAACCTAAGTATGATAGTTTGGCTGGGAAATGGGAGTAAACATGAAGAATTTGATTCTTAACATAAAATGTTTTTTTATGGGTTTTTCGCGTATTTGAGGGTTATAATAGCAAATTACAGCCACAAAAATAGGCCTAACCGAAGCGCAATTTAATGATCTTTCAGTTAGTCCTACTTCCATCTTTGTAGGTGCCTTACTTCCAGAGGAGTAGTGGTTCAAACACACACGCATACACGCAAAATCGTATTCAGCATTTAAATTTTGTCGTGTGTTTGCGTAAAGTAATTTAGTTTAACTGCTGGGTTTTCTGTATTGCATTTTAAATATCCATAAATCAAGTCCAACAACCTTTCCACCCGTTTACTGCACGTGCTTTATTCTTGACCAGTGCCCCAATTCATTGTTGCTGCATGTTCTGAAAACTTCGACGCTTCCACGAAAAAAAATCAAAATAATATAACTCCAGCCCTAATTGACGATATTTAATATTTTTTAAATTAACCATTACGATATCTACTTTAATAACGTTCATAAGAATTGTTAACTTAAGTATGATACTTTAGCTGGAAAATGGGAGTAAACATGAGAAATTTGATTTTTAACATAAAATTTTACGATCTCTCACGAATTACTGCAGTACTATTGATTTTTGCCAAAAATTATATCAGAGCGAAATTAAAGTTTACTTCTGTATCTTACATTTGACATTCAGAAAAATGAATTTCGCTTATTACATCGGGAAATACTTAATTTCAAACGATCACCTACAAGCAAAAGGTGCTTGCCAGAACCTTCTTTCTAATAACAATAGTTTATTTTTCCTACAAAAGTATTGAATTTTTAGAGTAATATTATTTAGCCTATTATTGCGAATAACGTTTGATTTTCATGAAGGCTATGCATGACTTACGTACGTATGTAACTCCATCCCTGATTGAAAGAATTTCATTTTGTTTTATTTAACCTGTATGGAATTTGCTTTGTTAACGTTCATAAGGATTGTTATTCAACGTATGATAGTTTGGCAGGTAAATGGTAAATGTTTAAAAGTGGGAAACTGTGATATTTATCTCAAGGTTTTACATACATACATACATACATAACATACTTAACTACCTTTTGGTTGGAAAATTAAAAGTCTTTAGTAGGAAGAATAAAAATCTAACGTCATAAAAATAGTTCAGTGTGTTTATTTATTTATTTATATTTGTGCCCTTCTTCTCCTCTCGAATAGTGCATCAAAATATTGGAGAAAGGGTTTGAAAGAAAGGAAATTTCTCCAAATTTCTGGTAGGCGTATTCGTAAATTTAAGTTTAGGTCCTAAATGTCCCAAATTTGATCGTTTGTAACAATCAGCAATAATAATTCGCGTCAACGATTGTCGACAGATTTTTTATCGTGGAAGCGTCGAAGTTTTCAGAACGTGTAGGAACAATGGATTGGGGTAATGGTCAAGAATGAAGCACGTGCAGTAAACGGGATGAAATGCTGTAGGAGTTGATTTATGGATATTTAAAATGCAATACAGAGAACCCAGCAGTTAAATTAAATTACATTACGCAAACACAGGACAACATTTATATGCTAAATACGAAATTGTGTGTGTGCTTGCGGGTTTGAACCACTACTCCTCTGGAAGTAAGGCACCTACAAAGATGGGAGTAGGACTAAATGAAAGATCATTAAATTGCGCTTCGGTTAGGATATTTTCATGGCTGTAAATTGTTATTATAACCCTCAAATACGCGAAAAACCCATAAAAAACATTTTATGTTAAGAATCAAATTCTTCACGTTTACTCCCATTTCCCAGCCAAACTATCATACTTAGGTTAACAATGAATATGAACGTTATTGAAGTTGAATTCATAACGGTTAATTAAAAAAAATATTAAATTCCATCAATTAGGGACAGAGTTACATTATTTTGAAGGGGGGTGCTAAAGGGGGGCCTCCAGGGATACAGAACCACGAAAAAATTGGTGGAGTTTGTAATTTCTTTCTAAGATATATTGATTTAGAGTTAAAAATCCAAAGATCGTGGTATGCATCAGCAAAAAGATAAAGTGAATGATACAGGTCTTTGGCCCACGGCCTAAATGGTTAATATTAAAAAATAACTTTCCATAAAAAAGTTTCGTTCTTTTTTTATAAAAATTTCAAAATAGCAGCAAAAAATGACATCCCTCAAAAAAAAAACTGTTTTCATCTTGTTACTTCAAACCGTTCATCAGATTTAACACAAATCAATTACCAATAAATATACGAAATACACTTTCTTGAAAAAGATACCAAACAAACAACTGTTTTAATAATCTCAACTGGCAGTCTAGAATGTAGTCCAAACTGTCCAAAACTGGTTTTTGGCTAGTAACTTTTAAATTATACGTTGGAGTGACGTCAACTGCTAAAGGGTAGTATTCAGAATTACCTTTTCATTGAATAAGGTCCAATTCAAGCTTTGTGAATATTAATATGGCATTCCAAAATGATAGCAAAACTGGCTTTTGCCTCGTTACTTTTGCACTGTTCATCTGACTGAATACAAACCACTTATGCATATTCATCATAAATACATGTGCTTAAAGTATCAAGAAAGGTCCTATTCAGCATAAAATCAAAACTTTTGACTGAAGTTTTAGTGGGGGAGCAACTGGTTTTCCGTGTAAATTTTGTGATACAATATTCCGGTTTTTTTTCCTAACTGGTACCCCAAAGAGCACAAAAACGCTTGTTGCCACTTCCGGAACTTATGCAGGGGGTGGGGGGAGGGGTGGAGAGGGAGGAGAGGGGAAGCACATTGCCAGGATACTACGTTTTTGGCCATAACTTTCTTAATTTTTATGATAGAGAATACAAATTTGGCCTAATTAAAGAAAATTTAATTACCTAAAACTTTTATTCCGTGCAAAATTTGCCTAAAACAGGAAATTAACTTGCTATAGGCAGAAAGAACTAAAAATCTTTCATTTTTTGTCAATTATTTTTGCTAATAAACCGTTAATTTCGATGGTCAGACAAATTTTGTATGCTATTGTATGATAGCACTGCCGACTACTGTTTAAAGGCTGAAAAAGTATCCGTGGTTCCTTTTTAATCACTCATACATACTCAGCAGTAAGCACAGCCACAGCAAGTGGAATTATAAAGATTTGTCTACAGCGTAATGGATTTTTGATCAATCCAACTGTACCACCACTGACTTTCATACTTCTGTTAACACGCTCTAAAGCATGGTCAGCTCCAATTGCACAAAATGGGGTTATGTTTCTGTTGACAACCTAGTTTCCCACGCAAAATTGTTTATAAACTTTAAGGCTTTCAATTTCTACCATTTGCATTTCAGCCAAGTACACCAGTATCATTCCTGTGTAACGATGTTTATGGTGAGCATGGAAGTACTTGACAAGTCCATCTAGTGAAGAGAAGTGAAATCTCCAGTCATGCACCGTTTCTTAATACGTTAACCAACTAGCATAATTCAATAATAATTTGTACATAAAGTAATACAGCCTATGCTGTTGGATTCTTATCCAAAATTGCATCTAATTCATCCATTGCTTGGAAGATTCCACTAACCACTAATACATTTTTAGCTTTCTTGTACGCCATTATCATTGTTTTATTGTCTTTGGTTGAAAATGTTTCTTTTAGGCATTGGATTGTTTTTTCCTAATGCATGTTTTGATTCTGTATGCTGAATTCTAAAGAGTAAACATAGGTTGAACAGTTATTAAATGTTCTTCCGTGCCTCTACATACCGTACGTGTTTAACTTCTAGAATAGAACTTGTTGCTACAGAGTCATACTAGTCCACGGTTTTCAGTGAAGTTTCCAATGCATCTAAGCATAACCACGGCTATGTTTATTCCCCTGTCCTGAAAACAAAATGGCCCATGGCAGGTTTTGTTATTTGCAGTTTTTTTTATCTTGGATGTATAAGCACATGTACAATTTATTTTGGGTCCTGCCCCATTACTATGTGTTTAAAACACGTTGTGGCTGAAGCAGAACAGCACACAATGCTAACCATTTTGTTTGAGGTGCAGGTGTCAGTGGGGTAACATGGACTCCAGTCAAAAGCGAAGCTGTTGTTGCATAAGAATCGAATGCTTACCATTTAGGGATACTTGATTTTTAAGATAACTCTTCACTAACGTCAAATTACATATCGTCTTACAAAAAGCACTCCAATTTTATTGTATGGTGGTCCTGTCACCCATACCTTAGGCATTTTGGTATTGGTATGGATGGCATAGAGAATCAGAAAAAGATAATGAACGATTACCAGGACTATCTCATAGCTGTAGAACTGGTATGTTGTCAACTGCTTCTTACAATGCAGTGCTTATATTCCGAAAGTGCAATCATGGAGGATATAAGTGAGAGTTCATAGGACCAGCCGATATACCCTGATAACATAATTCCTCGTAAGGTGTATGCTTCAGATGGCTTGGTGGTGAATCGGAAAGCATTAATTCATGACACAGAAAAGGAAGTTGCTTTGAAGAATGCAGACATTAGTATTTCACAAACTGTTATGGCTATGACTTACAGTGAGAGGCAAGTGACATGTTCATCTTCTACTAAAATGCAGACCATTTGTCATCCTCATCAGTTTTCTGTGGGTATGGTAATTTACCAAGCCACTAGAAACAAAACTTGTGAATTTGCTTCACAGATTGGGCTTTTCTATTGAATACAGCCGTCTTCTTAGACATTAGACTCAATTAGCACAGTGCATCATAGACACCATCTGCAATAATAATGTGGCGTTATTATTGTACGAAAACGATATATATATTTTGTGCCATACAATGTCGACTTCATGGAAGATACCTCAGATGGAAAGAAGGCAACACACGTCACAGCACTGGCCATTTACCAACGTTAACAAGCAGGTGATGCACCAGTTTTACAGGTACGAGATAGTTATGGAACTCGTTCAGTATCTCTTTCTGATTCAGCAGGTCTAATTTTGACTGTTCTGTGCTATCCAGACCACCGCCAAGGTGCCCAACTTACTTCAAAGGTGACTTCAAAATTTCATATGCTGTAGACCACACTAAAAGAACACGAAGGTCAGGCTTATAGGCAACGGGTACTCTAAAACTAGAAGTTCTCTTCTGCAAAACGATATACAGTTTAACGTTTGTGAAGAGATGAGTGGAAAATGAAGTATTCCAACATGATCAGCCTCACACAACCACTTGATGCCTTACACAACCACTGCTATGCCTTCAACTGCAGTCAAGTCACCCCAATGACACTAGCAGAATGGTTAGCAATGTAAATGGTTCCACTTCAGGTACAAAGTGTTAACCACATAGTAATGGGGCAGGGCAAAAAAACTGTCTCATCATTGGACATGTGCTTATACATCCAAGCTAAACAACTGCAAATGAACAAACCTGACGTGGGTTATTTTGTTTTCAACCTGGGGAACTACACCTTAACCATGCTTATGCATTGGAAACTACAGTGAAAACAGTGGGCCAGTTATAGCACGGATTGAAAGTGGCTTGTATAACTCTGTAGCAACAAGTTCCACTCTAGAGGGTAAACAGGAACGTTGAGTCATGGAAGCACATTTAAGAAGTGTTCAAGCTCTGTTCAGTATTTAGCTCGAAATCTTAACAACTCAGCACTCGGCTGATTGCTGCAGTCACCAGGAAGAGGTGGTGTTAGCCCGTTTGCGTATCGGTCACACTAACCTTATTCATTGCTTCCTTTTGAGAGGGGTTAATCCCTCCTGAATGACACTGGTGTCGGCGGCCTCTCACAGTACGTCACTTTCTTTTTGATTGTCACCATCTTGATGGTGTTTGACGCCGTTATCACCTTCCGTTGGAGAATGGGCGATGATTCTGTCCTACTGTTCGGGGTTCTTAATTTTTTGCTCAAGGTATAGATGTACGATAAGATACAGATTGGGGCTTTGGTTGACATCGCTGTAATGTGTGGCACAGAGGCATCCCCGGCAACTGCACTGTGACTGAGGTTGGCACTAATGAACTAACTGTTGATGCGCCAGTAAACCTCAATCCCCCTTTACAAATCATTCGGCATCAAAAGCTGCTAGAATAGGTAGTAAAATGCCTAGAAGAAGCAATTGCAGCCAATGAATTGTTCTTGAATTGTGCCAACTGCTTAAGGCAGTGAGGTATCAGTGACTGGGGTCATCACCTCTCTTCACTATATTGGGTTGTCAAGTACCTCTTTCCTCACAATAACACCATTACGCATAAATGATACTGTTGTACTTGGCTAAAATGCAAACAGTAGAAATTGAAAGCCCTAAAGTTTATAAACAGTTTTGCGTGCGAAACTGGGCTGTAAATAGCAACATAGTTCGATTTTGTGAAATTGGAGCTGATTGCTTTAGAGCGTGTTAACAGAAGTATGAAAGTCAGTGGTGGTACAGTTGGATTGACCAAAAATCCATCACACTGTAAAAAAATCTTTCTAATTCCACCTACTATGTCTGTGCTTGCTGCTGAGTATGTAAGAGTGATTAAAAAGGACGAACACCTATTTTCAACCTTTAAACAGTAGTCAGCAGTGCTATCATACAAAAGCATACAAAATTTGTCTGACAATCAAAATTAACTTTATTAGCAAAATTAAAGTCACGAAAAGTCATTAAAGTCATGATTCCTTCTGCCTATAACACGTTAATTTCTTGTTTTAGGCAAATTTTGTATAGAATAAAAGTTTTAGTTAATTAAATTTTCCTTAATTTGAGCCAAATTAGAGTTATTTATCATAAAAATTAAGAAAGTTATGACCAAAAACGTAGTGTCTGGCTATGCGCTTCCTCCCCTCTCCCCCTCCACCCCTTCCCAACCCCCTGCATAAGTTCCGGAAGTGGCAACAAGCGTTTTTGTGCTCTTTGGGGTACCAGTTAACAAAAAAAAAACGGAATATTGTATCACTAAATTTACACGGACTGCCAAATTTGACCGGTTGCTCCCCCACTATTTGTCATTTATACAGTGTACACAAAGAGCGAATATTCACTATTGAGATGTTAGGGTGAGCGAGGTTTTCATATTAATCGATATCGTTATCTTAATTATGTCAAAATTTGTGAATGTTATATATGTTTTATCTCGTGTTTCTCATTATCTTATTGCTTAAAATCTCCTTTATCTTGTATTTTATTCACCCTGTGTTTTTGTATGTCATTTATCTTGCTTCGTCTGTATCTCATTTATATCATAATTTATTTTGTGAATTTCATTTGCCTGAAATTTTGTATTTCTTACTTCGCTTGGACCTCGTGTACTTATTTATCTCATATCTCGTACATCCCCTTTATATCACATCTCATGCATCTTCTTTGTATCGGGTATCACATATATAATTTATTTTTTATCTCACGTGTCTTAGTTATCTCAGATTTTATATCATTTACATCATACCTATAGATGGTTTATTTTGTTCATCTTATCTCCTACATCCAAACACGTAGTCTATTTTATTCATCTCAAAACATGCATAGCTGATTTTACACAAATCTTATGCTTGTCATTATGTCAAATATCGTATAGCCTAATGATCTCAGAACACGTATTTTTCTTTTTTTCATATCTCGTACATCTCTTTTAACTCAGATCTTGCTAGTACATATATTTTTAATATTTTTAATATCGTTAATATTAGTTATTTTAAATATAACAAGCATTTATTTCCATCTCATCTTAAATGCATTTCAATAATTGCATAAAACTATCCATGAAATGTTTCCATATTGATTTTCACATAAACTCGATACAAAACCATGAACTAATAATTCTTCTAAAACCGAATCCACTACAAATGAACAAAAAACTCATTTTATGCACGTAACAGATAAGCTTTATTTGAAGTAAAGTAAACCCAGGAGTTTTCTAAAGAAATTCTCCATACAACTGTGAATGTAAGAACACCAACAATTCACAATTCAGTTGCTAAAATTATGGGGCGAACAAAGGCATGACGTTCTTAGCTATTTTTGTTCAAGCATTGGGTCGCACCGCACTTTTAGTAGCAGAAGAGTTGACATAGTTTCCCAGCTTGTATGGAGATTTTATGGAATGGAAAATTCATGGTCTTACTTTCATTTTATCCTTCAAAGAAGCTTATTTTTTTTTAATTTTAAATGAATTGGTCCTTCTCCATTATGGATTTGATGACGATGTTGTCTTCGTGAAAATGCTTCAATAACTCCCTGATAAGTTTCTGGCTTCTATTTTTTGCAATAACATATGGGAAATATGATGCTAGAGCTAATTTCAATTGTATCGTAAGTTGTTTAATTTGACTGTAACCCGTTTGCAGAATCACTGATATCTCCCACAGAACATGTAGACTATCAGTTGCAGCTGCATGAATCTTTAAGCAACTATATGAACATGCATTTAAGTTTTACTAAGACGATATTTTGCTTTGGCTTCAGGCGAGCTATGTCTAACACGTGCTACATTGGATAAATGAGCTGTTTATAAGCTAGTAATCTAGGTCAACATGAACTGTTCCTTTGAATACATGATTTCAACTGTGCAACGATACAGCTGATATCATTATTTTTCCTTTTCTGCCTTGCTACCTACATCCTCTGCAGTGTATGCCATACCACGTTGAGCTAGTGGGTATTAAAACCATAGAACTCACGGCAAGGCAGAAAAAAAAAACAATGAACATAGCTGTGTAGCTGCATGGTTAAAATCAAGTCTCACTTACTGCTGAACAAGATTACCACCTTAAAATTTGTACAATGGGATCTAGGAAAACTTCCCTCCAAAAACGTCCTCAGAAAAATTGCACCCGACAAAACACCCCCAGGAAAAGAATGCCCTGAGGAAAAAACGTCCCTAGGAAAAAACGCACGCCCTCTATGAAAAATTGGTTCCCTGGTTGCATCCTCGGCTTTGTTTATTCCCTAAGTAGAATTCATTCTCCTTCAGGAACGCAGCAAGATTCAATATTCAGCCGATTCATCTATATGAGCCTTAGTTTGCTTAACACGAAATAAGGTCTCCAGAAATTTATCCTAAAAAAACGCCAAAATTTGAGTAATTCCAAGTCCCAGTAGAGATTCATCCAGTGAAGTTGTACCTTTGTGACACTGTCTGTATTTGAATTTGAGTTACTTAAAAAATGTACTGGTTTTCTTAAAATCCTATATGATTTAGACAGCGAGGTTAATTTTGTGGCAATTCCTTCAATAGCACTTGGGGCGACTTTGGGAATTGCTTGCTCGATTTTCATATAATTTTTTCCCTGTTCAAAAGTGTGGGCATCAATAAATTTCATACTGAAGGGTGATCTACAGGAACCAACGAATAAAATCCTTGATGCCACTCTTCAATGAGTTCTTTGTATGTGGAAGTCCTCCAATTGTTACATCATAGCAATTCCACATGACTTGGTGACCGACAACGATTAGCTCTCCCAAGCTGACTGATCCACGTGCCTTCAAAATAGTTAAGAAGTGGGCCCTGATGTTCTTCGCGGTCTTCAAACCAAACAGATCTGAAGAGGGTGTCGCATGAATTAATACTTTCCTTCAGAACGAATGACAGAGCAGGAAGTTGTCACAAAAAAGTGCTAAGTCTGGATCATTAATGTCAACATAATTTTCGTAGATTTTCACCAGTAATGTGAAGGTTTACAGCCTGCCAGAAATGAAAAAGAACTGAAGCAATGAAGTGTACGAATAATTTCGTAAATATACCAAAAATCAAATTTCTGGTTTTATCAATATCTCGGAGCTGTAAGTCATCTATTTTTTTCTTGGAGTATTTTTTTCCTGTGACGTTTTGTTGGAGGCGTTTTTAATGGGGTGTTTTGTCGTAGGCCACTATTTCTGGATACCGTGTCTAGTAGCTCACCTCAGCTAACTACCATAGCCATTCCTCTAATTTACCCACATAAGCTAATTCAGCAATGAACTTTTAGTTCAGGATGATGTAGAGGAAGCTTCATTTCAGTTACCACATTGAGGTCTCGAAGTGCTTCATTCATCCGTGCCAGCACCTTGTACTGTGGGCTGTTGATTCTAGAAATCCGGCAACAGGCTTCATCTCAGGTGACCTTACATGTTGGTGTTGTTAGTAGTCGGTGTCGTTACGACTTCGTTACTGTCGTCGTCCACCTAAAACGTGCCTAAAACACCAGTTGGGAATTTAGAGATATATATGACCTGATTAGTCGTGCATTTGTTACGTCTAGTTAAAATAATTACCGTGCATGAATGATTCCTTGAGTGGCTATTCCCTAGGTTTTGCTAGAATGGCAGACTGGTATGAGCTCTAACATTGTACCAAAGGTAACTCGCTGAAGCACGATAAACTCGAATGAGCTCTTCGGTGGAATGCAAATATCCTGTGGTATCAAGATCAATATACAGTAGAAGACATAGATCAAGATGCGAAATAACCACCTACACAAGTCACCTAATTGTGGAAATGCAGTACTCATATTTTCTTCTACCTTCTTTATGCCCGTAAGTCATTTGTTTCTCTAAAAAAAGGAAAGGAGCCTGCCCCTCCTAACTCGCATGTACGTGTTAGTAAATGTAAAATTTCGGCTGTTTTGGCAGTCGTTAGAAAGGAACCTGCAATAAAATAATTACAATAAAATACAGCACGTTTAGTTTGTACCTCCATCGAAAAAGTGGAAAGAACTCAGGGATCAGTGCCATGTAATATTCTATACATCTGTGGTCTGCATTTGTGGTATTATGGTGAACGTTTCATAACGACTTGTATTAGCAATGATATAAGTAACAAACTGACAGCATTTTTCTGAGTTATGAGTCTTTTTGTTGAATGGGCACGTTGTATTTTATTTTATTTATTTTAGGTTCCTTTGTAAAAGGTTCTGGGACAGCCAAATGTTTAGGTCTTATTAAAGTGTATACGTATAACAGAGGAGACTCTTTGTATTTACGACCTACATCCTTTACTGCAATTTCCTATTGTTTTGTTTCTGTTTTAAGAGATATGATAGATTTCTGGATTCTTTCCATTTTGAATTAACTTGTGGTATAACTGTGTAGGGAAAAGATAGTGGTTTCAAAGGACTTAAACCTTACCTGGAGCACTAGTCTTCATTTCTGAAATAACCTTGCTGGAACCGATGAAGTTGAATGATCATACATCAGCAAATGATTCGCACAGAAGAGTTCGTTGACGTTAAAGAGCATTTTGTGACTCGTTATCGGACATGCTTCCAGTTTCTTATCAAAGTTAAACTCTGTTGAAATGTTAGAAAATGTCGGACACCAAAAAGACAGGCTCTCTCTAGATGTACAATTGCACATGTACATTGTATACTGTTAAAAATTTCAGTTATTTAATGTTCAATCACTAGTCATATTTAATGGGCTAGGACGATTTTTATGTTTTAATCACATTTCTGTTCAGTTTTTTTGATGTAGGGTACAATTAACTGATTGTACTATTAGTATATAATATACTAATATATAATATATATAATACAAAATAATATAAAAAATATATATATATATATATATTAGTATATTTCTTTTAGTGTATCATCATTTTAGTTTCTTTTTGCTTCTTTTCTATGTAGACACGAGACTATATTTGCAAACTACTGGGCTACGACAACATATTGTTGTTAATCTGGTTACTGATAGTCAACGTATCAGAAGGTATCGGAAAGAAAAGATCATTTTTGTTTCTTTGTAGCTCATTTCTATGTAGACACGAGACTATACTTGCAAACTACTGGGCTAGGACAAAATATTGTTGTTACACTGGATACTGGTTTTCTGAGTATCACTGATGAGTAGATGTTTTTTTTTGAGCGGGATGGAAAAAACGACAAAGTTTCAAGATCTTGCCAAAAAGTTGCTATTTTCTACAATTGCAAATGTACATGCTTTGCTTTGGAAAATTGACTATTTTATTAATGATAGAGCTAATATTAGTGCATAGCCTATCCAAATTCTTCGATTAGTTAGTAATTATAGAATATTTTGTAAAACTTGCTAGAGTAATGTGCATAATTTAGATAATATATTTGTTAAGATTGTGTTCATATTAATTTTATTCTTGTTCAAGATGAATTTCGTAAATCGAAGTAACCATCCTTGCATCAGTGATAAAGAGTATACAGAATGTTACATTGGTTGTTTCCGCAAATTTCTTATGGAACTTAATGGAAGCTGCAAGTAAGTTTGGACCTTATATTTTAATTTAGAAATAATTTTGTTGTGCTTGTGATTTATTGTTTATTCCCACAACCCATTACTTCCAACAAGTACGTCCTAGGTATTAAGAGACAAAAATTATATCAAAACACTAAAAGTTTTTTAGGGGTATTTGGGACCTAAGTACAGTGTACAAAGATCATTCAGGTGGTTGCAAAATTGAACTTTCAGGCGAGTAGGTGCAAATCCGAATGTGAGAGCTGACCTAAGTACACTTGTAAATGGCTCCAACACGTACATCAGTGATAGTCATTTGGTAAAAAAAATTGCATGTAATGATTGTAAATATGCACCACTAAACTACCTTTTAACTTAGGCTACTGAAACCAAAGCAATTTTAACAGCTTAGCATTATTAACAGCCAAAAACAAAATACTGAGAAATTTCTCTAGTCTCCTTTCAAGGATTTTAGCTCGTCTTAAATCCATTACACAAAAATGTAATGCGTGGAAACTAAACAGTTTTGTTCATTTAATCAAGGCGTTACAATTTATAAAAATCAGAATACTATATATCGGGTGAGAAAAGATCTTACAAAATCGTCACCTTTTTAGATTCTTTTTATCTACCTATTCTCCTACTTTCCTCCTTCCCCGATGAATACAGTTGGTCCATAACAGGCAGTATCATTTTTAAGAGAAAAAATAAATAAAAATGGAACACAATATGCTATTTTCTGCTTTTATTGATTGTTTCTGTGCACATCGCATAAGCAAATAAAACCGTGCATAATCTAAAATTGCTTCCTGCAGCGGTCATGTCTTTTGCAGTGTAGTTTTAATGTAGCCCACATCAAAGATTATGATGTGATGCCACAGTTAATAATTCTTACATATATGTATGGCATCGTAACTCTATATTTCGGGGAGTGGTGATTTTTTTTTAGATTTTTCTTTGATTTAAACAAAATTAGTAAATAGAGACCCATTTCATTCTATTTTAGATCGTTAAATTTGATTCATATGTTTACCTTTAGAAAGAGTTTGAACTTACAAATATTCAGGTAGTGCGTTTTTGTGGGCCACCCTGATAAAATATAAACGTGTAAAAACATTAATTTCCATACAATCAAGAAACATATGTGTACAGTGCATTCAATACTTTCCTTCATTGTAATTGGCAAACTTATGAAAAGTTTAGAGTACAAAAGATAGATCTATTCAGAATACAACACAACCACATAAAAATATTAATTCAAATACCTGGCTCTTTTCATATTTCTAAAATTACAGCCCATTCATCGAGATAACAGGCCAAACTATAAGTATTTGTGCAGTTTCGTTCTGCATACGCTAACTCCCATTTTTGTGTGAAAACAATTTCTCAGAACAGGTAATGTCTTACCCGTATATCTCATACATGCTAATCAAGGTATCTAGCATTTTTTGGAAGACTAAAGTCACAATTTTCTTGGAGCTGCCAAGCATAAGCTATTCAGTTGTAATCAATCAATGTTATCCTATGCCAGCAATTATATTGATGAATATTAGGGCAAAATTCGAATCTCATTATTTCGTTTAATTGCAAACCCAGTATGTATGGAGTGACTATGTACTCTGAAAACAAAAGAAAATCACATTATGGAGACACCAGCATGATAATTGTGATAAATTATGAAAAGTTAATAGAAGTAAGATGAATTAGAAAAAAATTGACCTAGTGATAGTAAATGCACCAAATGAAAGGTAATAAAAGCAAAGCAGGCAAAAATTTGGGTGAATCCAGAGAAAATAATCGTGTGAACTGTAACATAAAACTTGTCTAATCGTTTATAACTGAATCCGATTATAAGATCCATAGCATGGTCCAATATCGATTTGGTACTCCATTGGTTTCGATTAACTATTCTAGTCACTCTGGTAATGTTACTTAACTTGTTTGAGGTCCAGCGGGAATTAGGACTTAGTTTTCCTTCTCTCTTCATACGGCAAAAGGAAATCAAGATAAATAAAGGCAAGTTAAGAGGCCATTCTACTCTTTTGTTCATGGCTTCTGTGCACATTGCATATGAAAATAAAACCATACACAATCTTTAGTAGCAACCTGTAATGGTCAAGACTTTTACAATTTAGTTTTAATTATATTTTAAAGGTGAAATAAAGCTGTGATAACTCTACGGATATGTGGTGAATCTTATCCAGGAATTAGCAATGTAGCTTTAATCTAATTTAGCATAAAAATGTTAGATTAGGAAACGAAATTTTTTTGAATTACTTAACGCCATACTATTAAAGCAGCATTTATAATAGAGAAAATATTTGGAATTAGGCCTAAATAGGATCAATGCACTGAATACCTTTTTATCTTTAGCACCACATCTGCTGTAAAAGGCTGACCCACGTCACAATATAGTACTAATGATACGAAGAGGTTTAAGCATGCAAAATATTTTATTTTGATTATCAACATGAAGACTGAAACATTATTTATATTAGTACAAATAAAAAAACAAATTTAACAGTGTCATATTTTGCTTTTGTAGTACTCACTTCAAATTTTTCTTTTAGATTTCCGTATTATCCCTCTGAAATTAATCTAAGTCCATGTATGACAAATAAGCCAGAATCCCTGTCGCTCTACTTTTCTACTTGGAAGCATTTAAATGGGGATGATTACAAGAATCCATGCGGATGTTGTCAGAAATGTCAGCATAGACTCTTCGACTACAAAACATTTCATACTGGATCGTACAAAAATCAGTCTGTGTACATACTGCGATTCCAAACAACATATGATACATTTGTAAAAGAAAACTTATCATACAATTATATCAATCTGCTCATTGATATTGGAGGAAATTCAGGCCTGTACATCGGAATTTCAGTCCTATCTATATTTCAACTATTCCACTTTATAAGTAAATATTTTGTTGGAAAAACTCAACTTCTCTTCAAACCCAACGACCCACTCTTCGCAATCGTGTCTAAACACTACAAACGTTACATCCAAAGAATTGGCAGTAAAACGAAGCAACGGACAATGAAAAACAAAAATCTGCTAAATTTATGTAAACTATTTTCCAGAGGCCTTTGCATATCATTATTGATACTTGCAACTATTAACAGAATCCTATATTACTTGGAGAATCCTGTTATAAAGCTTTTGGAAGTCAAGTTTATTGAGGAAGTTGAAAAAGAACCCACGATCGTCGTTTGTTACCAACAAAACCAGGTAAGATGTTAATATTTAGAGCTAATTCCTATCTTACTGGTTTAACTGTGTCTTGGTATACATTTGCACTCAACTGTATGCTGAGATTCTTCAGGTATGCCAAACGTATTCACTTTCTTCCTTCCATGTAAACCTAAATTTAATATTAAAGTAGTGCCGTGTGTATGGCCAAATCATTGTGCTGCACAGTAGCTACTGCACACAATGACACCACTTTCGGTAACATGACAGACTTCCGGTCTTCGATGTCATTTATGGTCTGTGATGTCACCTTCAGTCATTTAAAACCATGATAAGGAAAATATCAATAGAGAGCATTCTCCTTGGAGCAAACAGCAATCCGAAGTTTAAAACACCATTTTATACCACTATTCAGAATAAACATTCTTTGAGTACCCAAGACCGTAAATGCTGGATTTCTCTTCTTTAAAATTAATATTTATTCAGTGATAGTAAAAATGTTTATTAAAGGTGACATTCGTGGAAACTAGTGAACCATATACAAACAATGTATGCAAATAAATAAATAAATAAAAGGACTACATCATAAACGTAATTAAATTACACATCACTGTCACAGACATTGCCCAAAGCATAAATAAGATATTTATGTAAATAAACAAAAGAAATAAATTGTATGTACAAAAACAAATTACCCGTTGATACTATCACTAACCCTTTTACATCTGGTAGCGTAAGTGACAATAGGTGACCATTCTAATCCTGCAGTGCTCGATCCAGCGTTTACGGTCTTGGGCACTCAAAGAATGTTTATTCTGAAATTATTGTAAAATGGTGTTTAAAACTCCGGATTGCTGTTTACTCCAACAGGTATGGCCATTTAAACATGATAGAAAATTATTCGGAGTGACTGTATTTTGTAGTAACAATTTTAGTACCAATTGTAGTACCAATTTTTTTCACTTACCACTGAATGATAACTAGAATAATTTTTATTTGAGCACAATAAATGCATTCACAACTGTTGCTGTGCCTTCATCTATCATGACCCTTAGTCGCTTTTTTGTTACATTCGTTTTACTAAACGTGATCTACAGGAAAATTACTTATGTCATATAGATGAATATCTGTAACCTGATCTGTAACATCAGGTTTAAAGATTTTGTAGCAAAAAATCTGTATTTAATGCTATCAAGTGTACATTTGGTTAGTAATTACATTTCATACGTTCATAATAGAATTTACACATACATAATTTCTAATGTTCTGAAATAACAGATTCAATATTGATAGGTGTATGTGATATAATTTTCTTACCGTGCAACTTACGTAATAAATATATTTGAGGAACAGGCAGGTAACCGGCAAATGTTCATTTGCAAGAAGTGGAAAGTCCAATGTCGAGGAGATTGGGAAATCTCACGAGCACGTAGAGCAAGTGACTTTTCCAAACTCTCGAGACATAGGACTGCCCCGTTTCGAGGAAACGAACAATTATTGCTGGTTAACCGCCTGTGTTCACGGATTTGTATTTTAATGGTAAGGTGTGACGTCCAGCAAACTTACGGACGTATTTTGTATTTGTAAATTTTATTTGCGAAGTATAATAAATTTTCCAAATCTTTACATACAACTGATATAAATTCCTGAAGAGAGACTTCCGGTTTAGAAACTTCCTGTCTTTGAAATTCAGAGCTAAGTGAAAAAGTTCCTTTTTACTCTCCCAGTTACTGAATTTTGTGTTTAAGGTATTTTGTGTTTCTAAACGCGCGGGAGGCAAGACACAGGTATGCACTGAGTTTCATTATGCCACACTACTGGTTTGGGAGATATCACCTTCTGAAGGGGCTCACGTAAACATAGGGCTTTGAGCTTGAGTCGTAGGTGTTTAAGTTTATTCATTTCAAGGTGTCAGTAGCCTAGTTTTATGACCATCGGGACTTGCTGGGTTAGACTTAGCTTGTGATATTGGTACGGAAAATGTCGCCAGTCACAAATCAGCCTGTTTACGCTGGTTTTGCATTAGTTTGTGCTGGTTGAATTTGTGTTGTGTAGTTTAGAAAACTGGGTCAATATGTGACGTGGTGGATTTGTCACTTGTTGGATTAGGGGTTGTGTACAACTCGTAAAAGTATAAGTTAAAGAAGTGTGGGGTTATCAGAAAAGTGTGGTTTATCAAAATTAACACACGGTGATGTGTGTGGGTTTTCTGATTAACCATGTATATTGACTTCAATTTTAGCATGTGGATGTGTTAGCATGATGTCACCACCATGCAATAACATAGTAAAATCAGACCCTAAAATGTCAAAATATACAACAGTTGGTTACCCCATAATTTTGAGAAAATGAGGTTCGTCAATTGCCAGGTTGCTATTCACCTGATTCCTCAGATTATTCCATCGATCATGGAAAAATTATGTTGTTCAAAGCCTTATAAGTATTACCATGGACCTATATACTATCACACTACGTGTGATGGACAAGCCACTCAATGCTGCTGTGTGGGGCAGGGCTCATTCCCGAGACAAAAAACAAAGACCAATGCGAATGCTCACATGACGTCGCCTCCCTCTGGCGGCCTGCTCTGGCTTGCTCGGCGTCCATTTTGTAATTGTCAGTTCGATGTGGAGTGTTTTTGACGACGGGGTCGTTTGCTGATGCAACCTGTATCGGATCTAAAAAAAATAACAAGCGTTGTTCAAGTTTAATGATGGTATGGAACATTCAGCGGGAAAGGTACCGCGCGAAAGGTTAGCAGTGGGTTGTAGAATTTATTCGATTTATTCTAATGTATCGTTGCTTGTTGAAAGGCCTGGCCAGCGGGAATCCACTGCCGACTACGGCATGAATGAACGGCCGACACGCGTAGGCAGCTTGCGGCAAACATTGTGCGTAAATTTTGTGTGTAGTAGTTCGCTGCTTCATCGTTGTCAACCTGTATCGTACCTCAAAAATAACCAGCACTGTTCAAACTCAAGTTTCATGCTAGTATGCAACGTGCAGCGTGAAATTTACTGCGCGAAAGGTAAGCAGAGGACCGGAGAATTTATTCGATCCATACTATCCATACCCAGCCGCATTGTTGATAGGCAGACGTGCATAGGCTACACAAACGTATGATGGCAGGTTGCAGCGAACGTTATGTGTAAATTTGGAGAAAAAAATGCAAATAAAATTCGATAGGGGGAAAAGAAAGAGCTAAAATTAATTAAAATAAACAAATCAGTCATTTATTGCAGTTATTGAGTTTTAAAAATGGAGTTGGAGCAAAGAACTTTCCTGCTAACGATAGCTCGTCATACTATCACAACAATGGCTTGGTTACTATCAACGCAAATCGTTCTTGTACAAATATGTTCGACGATGGGTCGGCAACAATGCATTAACACTGTAACTTTATTACAACAATGGTTCGTTCCCTAAAGATTCAAGTCGTCGTACAAATATGTTAGACGATAGCGTTCGGCAACAATGTGGTAAAACTTTCACTATAT
>JAHWFP010094803.1:0-21837 GCA_023313725.1 Lithobius niger | reverse complement strand
AATAGTTCGAAGGTTAAATGAAAACTAGAAGATTGCTACTATAGCGGTAGCAATTTTCAAGTTTTCATTTAACCTTCGAACTATTAGTAGGTGCGATTAACTTGGCTAATAGGATTAACCTTGGCGGCCTTTCCATGGTTGAATGATATCACTACTTTGAAAGGCCGGCCCTTTTTGTAAATTTGGCGGCTTCTCTTACCAGTTTTGGTTTTGGGTTGATATCACGACTCTCATAGGCCTGTGAATGTATAAAAAAATCCCACGGTGTAATTGTCACCCCTACCTTTTTTGTGTGGAGGTATTTTATTGTATAAATGTTCTCATTCATAATTTTCACATTTGCTATTGTCATTCCAAATAAATTAATAACAAGCGTAACAGTATGGTAATTGCAAGGACCTAATCAATTCCTATGGAATAAAAGGTACCCTGTGTCTTATTGAACCAGTACTGAGAAATTTATTCGGGTCGCGGGGCAGATAATTCATTTTGAATTCCCGTACCGTAAAAAAAAAAGATTTGGATTCGTTGGGAAAAAAACGACCAAACCTTTGCAATAAAAGATACTCCGTCTCTTAGTGAACCATCTATTTGCAACAACAATGAATTCTGACAATTTAGGTACTGAAACGATAAGCGTGTAACACTTAAGCATGTTATAATCTACTGTAGGATGACAATACAAATAATGGTTACAACAATAATTTTGCACTTACGAGCTCAGGACCACGTGCTTTTAGCTGCAACCCCCATTTTAGAAAAAAGCACTTCCCCATATAACGCTTTACCTGTCTGCCGAAATTTAGATCTGGCAACTTTCCCTAATCAGCTGTAGACGTGTCGTTATACCCTATGAGAATATGCTGAAGGACACGTTCCCACATTTTCGTGTTGAGTTTTTCTTTGTTACTGGACCCAGGACACCTGATTCAAACGATTTGCAAAGATTTCTACCGCATGGGGAATTTACACTAGTATGCTGAAATCAAGTATAAGTTGGTTTTAGTTAAAAGACACAGTCTGCTAGTGAGCCGCCATCTGACAATAATTACACTCTAACAATTACAACAACTAGCGTGTATCTATATTTGCTTTCCCCATAGGAAACATTCGTACTGGTAGTGAGGATATCTGTTTACACTAATGTTACCAATCTTATGAACATAAGCAATCCTCGTTTGCAATTAGTACTTACCTTCTGGACCAAGTCACTTATTGATGTTTCCATTGGAAAGTAGTTGACCAAATACTCAGCAGCCTGGTGAGCCTAAAACAACAGTGTTTTACATTCGTTCATTATAGTCACACACTAATCTAACTTTTTTACAATTAAGCCCAGGACATACATATTTCAGAACAAACGACTTTTGTCATGAAGAACAAAAATACTCAACTCTAATCTTGAATTTAGCTTTGTTAAGTTTGACCTCTGACTTTATTAAAAGTGTATTAGTTTTTGTGCTTGTTTTCTTGATAGATTTTCTTGCGATCACGGGTTTTAAAGTTTTTGTCTACTTTAAGAAACTTGAGGTATCTCTGAAACACACACCTCCAAAGAAAATGGCCATGAGCGATATAGTTTACCATCAGAATGTAGCAGCTAATAAAACAGACAGTTTGGAGATCGCGCAGCCACTTGCTCTCATTTAGCTGATGAAAGGGCAAATTGCAACAATTGAATTGGATAATCATTCCACGTCAGGAATAGAGATAACTTCAACCACACCACATCTTTGGCATTTTCGATTAAAAAAAAACCAACCCACAGTAATTGAACGGGTTTTCAATTGGTAAATTCCCAAGAACTGGAATAATCATCGACTATGACTATTGGTTCATAGTCTGTTCAATGAGTTTTAGTTGATTAAGATAAAAATTACTAGCAAGCATTTCGAGATTTCTACGTAAGACTGTGGAAAACAACTAAATGCGCCAACATGCCTTTAAAAGGTGCAATAAGACCCCTAGTTCCTCAACCAGCAAGAAAATTAGTTGTAAGTGATAGCAGGAGTAGCATAAAGTAGTCGCCGAAATGATTCTCCCCCTTATTCCACAACTTGTTATGAGTCGCGACCCCATGTTGCCAGTTATCGAATGAGTGACCATTGTACCTTTTGCATAGAATGTTCGTTAAAAATTACGCTAACAATTACAGATTTTCCGAAAAGTGTGAAAATATCCCTTGTGCTGCAATCAGTCCAAGTACATATCAGTTTGCAAGCAGTGGTGTTTAACTACCTTGAAGCAGGGAAGGAGTTTTATTTCTCTGCCAAGGCCAACCGTCGTAAAACATGAGTTGTCTGCTTCCTCACTTTAAGCTTGTTCTCGTATCTGCCAGGCAATTAAAGTCTCTTAGCATTGTCTTGGTAAAATAACATTTTTTAAAATGTTAAATTAAGAAGTTTGGAACCAGGAATCTATAAATCCACGGCTTATTCTCAGATGACCAAGTAAAATCAGTGGAATACACAGCAAGAGTTACAAATTGGGTACGTCCATGAACTGCGGACCATTTTGCTTTTAATGAATCCTGGTGCTAGTTAATCGCAGAAAAGTGCACAATTATATTTTTTTATGTTATTTGTGAGTACAGATCACAAATTGCAGGAGGACTCGATGCAATGTTTCGAAAAGAAGACTTTGAAAATACAAGAGGAACGATTTTCACTAATCACAGTAGCTTTATTTTTATGGGTAAGTCAAAAGATATATTCTTCAACGCATGGGCAAATGCTCAAAATTAATGAGTTATCATCTATAGCCTGCAGAATAATGCTGTGAAATTAGGACTACATAATCTACAGAGGTGTAAAAATCATTCATTTTTGAAATCTCTCCCAGGAACTATGAAGTATAATTTTTTTAACACATAAGAAAAAATAGACAAATGCTGAACTGATGAAGTAGTGCATGTAACACAACTGAAACGTAATGTATCACTAGACCTAAACAACAACAAACAATGCAACGAATGAAATAATTTACTAATAACAGACTTAATGTTATAGGACTTACCTCTTGGTTAACATTTCCTGCTGATATGCAAAGGAAATACACAAACAAAGTATTCCTTAATAAGACTAATACATAAAAAGTCATTATGTATGCAGTCCCAGTACCATCAGGCTTCAGTGCTCGAGCAGAAAATATAATGTGTATCATTGCACCAACAAGCCAAACAAACAACACCGTCATAAACACTTCATTGATTACATTTACTTGTTCGCCAAGATATTGGTGACGGCGCCTAAAGAGTGTGATTTGTTCATAGCTCAATTGCTCCTCTTTTAAAGCCTTGCGTAGTTTGCTGTTCATATCTTTAAAACTCAACGCCATGATTTTGCAGCAAGCACATAATAAGATTATTGTACATGATAAAAGATTATTATCGACAAATCCAATGAATGCTTCAGTAGCACCGTACATGATGAATATTATTTGAACAATTGGAGAAGATAGCGTGAAACATGACATAGTCAGGAATTGTGCTTCATTATTCATAAAAGTGTTATCAAACTGGAGCATGAAACCTAAGATTGTTATTACATGCAAAATGTTGATTACGGTGTAAACCGTAAACTGAAGTAATATAGACTTCAGTACAACTTTTGCATCCTCACAAGTATAAATCAGTGATGACGTGCCGAATATATGTAGGAAGTTACATAAAGCGTTCTTTCTTTTGTATAAGACAACAAAGGTGTGAATACTCATCAACAACAGCAAAGGAGCATGAAGGGCTGTAGATACAGTTTCAATGCTTCTGGTTTTAACAAAGTCTGCAGTAACAATAACTGACGAGTAAATTAACAATACTGCATGAAATAGCACAAATATTACAAAGTGAACTTTTGTACAACCATTCTCGGGTTGGTCTTCAGAAAATCTACGGGGATAAATCTTCAAACCATACATTGTGAAAACCCATTTTAGGAATCTTGTCGTTTTCTCAATGTATATTGATTTGTTTGAAGTTGAAGAACTGGAAACCCTTTGTGCATTCGGCGAAGAAGGAATGGACCTCGTTGTTAATTCCATACTTTCTGGGATAGTATGTTCAAATTCCATACCTTTTCTTTCTATGGATATCCTGCAGTTATCCACGACAAAGAGATGTGTTCTTTTATGCACCAATGTTAATCACTGAGAAATCCAAACCTTAGGCGTGGCTTGTTTCTGCGCAACCACCATAATAATTACATGCTGAACGACACGGTAAATCAATTTGATGACCTGCAGCTTACATTGTCAGCATAAAGTCGTTGTCGGTAAATACAGCAGCTTGACGTAAAATATGCAAGAAGATCATGACGGTTCTTATACACCAAACACAAGTTCCACTGTGAATGGAAAACATTGAGCATTGCTGGTAAATCTTAAAGAAATTACTTACGTAAAATGCTATTTGTAAGTCCTTGTTGATCAGCAGGATATTAACTGGAGTTCGTTGACATAAAATGGATGTTAACAACAATTTGTAGGTGGATGAGGAAGCAGTGTGTGGATCGATAGACCACTCACTGATGCAAGACACTTTGCCTACCTATCAAAAGCATGATTAGCATGAGTTAAACATAGTAAATATCGATTTTCTTTCCGTAATAGTTTGCTGGGGTCCATAAATAATAAAAAAAAAAGGTTGGGTTGGAGTATTCTGCAATTTCCGTTGGTCGATGAAAGTGCGAGCATCGTCCAAAAGAAAAGCAATGATCAACCAATTTGCAATTTTTAAACTAAACAGAAACTGGATATCAGATGGATAGTTCAGAGTAAACACATAGTTCGAACAACATTTTTTGTTAAATATCTCATAATTAGAATTATTCTTATGCACCTTAATACCCACCTAATAGCCTTGCTTTCATTTTGTTAAAAAGGTGCAAATTTTAGTTGATCATAGCCTTCGTACCAATTAAACTCTGTGAAAGGATTTGTAAATAATAATAATATATTGTTACAGCAAAAAAAACCACAATATTTTATGTAGTACAAGCACGTGCAACATCGGTGTTGGACCAGGAATAAGTACTAGCTGCTGTTGATCCAAATGCTACACAGCATAGGTAAACATGGAGTTCCTTACCCATTAAGTTCCTTTCATAGTCCAATTTGAGTTCTACAGAGTCTTACCCAGTTACTTATTGTCAAGTATCGCGTTCCTTGTGTAAGCCTCAGCATGAACTTCCATGTTAAACGTTAAAAACTTTGATATCCAATAGTTTCGCCCTGAATTGACATAGACCAACAAAATTTGGTATTTGGAGTCGTGTGGTAACCATTTCACGTCATTAAAACTTTTAATGACAACATTCGAACCGTTCGGCATCCATAGTGTGGGCATTTCTGTTGTTATTGTTGTTGGGGCTCTTTGCCCTCACCTAGCGATCGAAACAATGAACCGATTTTCAAGTTTAAAACGTGGGTATGAACATGGCCTAGGACCTTTTGAATTCTAGTTTAATGTGAGTAAACTAGTGTTGTTGTTGGGGGAAATTTGGCTCTCACCTAGAAATCGAACCAATGAACCGATTTTCAATTTTTATAGCTTCAAGTGTAGGTATTAACAAGGAAAAGGGCCTTTTGAACGATATTTTAATGTGCTTACAATATTGTTGTTGTTGTAATTCTTGTTGGGGATATGTAAAATTTGAAACCCTATTGTTTACACTAGACTTGAAATAGGCCAACGAAGTTCAGTATTAGGGGTCATGTCATAACTATCTCACTGAATTAAAAATTTTATTGACAACAAGCGATCCGTTTGGTCAGCATGGCCATTTCTTTTGGTTGTTGTCGTTGTTGTTGGGACTCTTCGCCCTCACTACTACAGCTGTTAAGCAACAAAATCATGCACTTCGAGCTAAAAGCATGAAATTTGGTATACAAGTCATTCCCAGCAGTGCAAATCAAACTATCTTTGGAAACCCGTTGAGATACCACCATAGGCCCCATTGTGCCCCCACACTCCCAGCTTCCGTGAGCCTAATTACCCACAAAGTCTGGCTGATCGAGCTTGAATTGTCGCACTCCCCACAGCACCCACCTGTTCCACCTGTGTGAGGCTTGACCAACAAATTATAGCTGTTCTAGCTGAAAGCTTCAATTGTGGCACACAAGTGATTCTTAGGAATACACATCGAACCTGCCATGAAACACTCATTAAATATCCCCACGGTCCACCCACCCCCCCTCCAAGCACCCACCTTTTACCCCTCCTTGAGGCTTGACCAACAAATTATTGCAGATGGAGCTAAAAAGCGTCAGCCATGGAACCCCCTTGAGATGCTCTTCAAGGCCCCCAATATCACCCCCGCCTTCTCCCTGAGACCTGACCAAGAAATTCTTGCAGATAGCACTGAAAGAATGAAATTTGGTACACAAGTCATTCCTAGCAGTACAAATCGTACTAGCTATGGAACACCCTGAAATCAGCCAAGGCGCCTGAGCACCCCCCCCCATCCTCCATGCTCGCTCCATGAGGCTGATACCCAACAAATACTTGCTGATCTTACTAAAAGCATGCGTTGTGGTGTACACTCTCATTCTTAGCAGTAGAAATCGAAACAGCCATGGATCCCCATGAAATGCCATCACAGCCTCTCGCAGTATCCCCCCTGTGCACCCCCATGAACCATCAATAACTAACAAATTCTTGCAGAACGTACTAAAGCATGCATTGTAGCAATAGAAATTGAACTAAAATGGAACCCCATGAGATACTCAGGAAGGCGGGTGCCTCCCTGGGCCCCTTCATGAGGCACATGACCAACAAAATTAGTTCGTTTGTACCGCTTAGAGTGACTTGTGTACCAACCATAAATCTGGCACGATCATCAAGAATATGTTGGTCAGTAACCTCATATAGGTGAGTGTGGTGGGGTGCGGGTAGGGGCCTTAGGGGTACCTCGAAGGGGTTGCATAGCTAGCTCAATTTGTAAGCTAAGAATGACTTGTGTACCAAATTTCATTCGGTTTAGCTTGATGTTCACGATTAGCTCACATTCTAGTCCGTAACAGCTGTACTAGGCCTACACCTGTTGATC
This sequence comes from Lithobius niger, assembly GCA_023313725.1. NCBI lineage: Eukaryota > Metazoa > Arthropoda > Chilopoda > Lithobiomorpha > Lithobiidae > Lithobius > Lithobius niger. Next base: position 14,794 of record JAHWFP010094803.1, on the reverse strand, counting down.
GAACCAATGAACCAACAGCCAGTTTTATAGTTTAAAACGTAGATATGAAGAAAGCCTAGGGCCTAGGGCCTTTCAATGTGATTACAATGTTCTTGTTATTGTTCTTCTTGTTGGAGAAAATTTACTATCACCTAGAGATCAAACCAAAGAACCGAGTTTCAACTTTTATAGCTTAAAATTATTAAAATGGTTAAAACCTTAATATAAGAGACCTTAAAATGTGATTACAATAATTTTGTTGTTATTCTTGCTGGGACAAGAAAAAATAACATGTATTAGTATTAAAAAAACACTTAACTGTATAAAATACGGATGCAAGCCCCAAAAATCCTAAAGCTGTAAAGAGTAGATATAACAAAAAGACAAAGCCATCAGCGTCGCACTAATAGGTGTAAAAGAAAATCCAGCTTGTTTTTTTTTGGGACGCTGTAGTTCCTTTTGCATGTATTAGTGGGACGCTGATTACTTACATGTCTTTTTCTTATATCTGTTCCTTTCGAGCTGTAAATGTTTTAAGGCTTACATCTGCATTTTATTAGGCTTAAGAGTGTTTTAATACTAATTTACATACATGTTATGTTTTCTAGTGCTTATAACATTGTACTTATCTAGATACTTGATCTATAAAATCTAGTAATACGGATCAGTGGCATTTTTAATAATCCTTCAGATGGAAGGCAGCAACAGCAGAACTTAGTTCACATGTGCTAGCACTAACCCAAGAGCTAACTGAACCACATCTCTGTGTACACCAGTGTGGCAACCTTACTAAACCTCTCTTCAACATTAATATACTTCCACCTATTCTTTATGCCATTGTGGCCTAGCATAAGTTGGGCGTCTGCAGAGGCATCAGCCTATTTTAGGCCTAGGCATCAGACGTGATACGTCAGCCTTTTTCTTCAATAGCTCTACCTTGAGCCTAAACATTAGTATTCCTTCAGGCCAACATAGCTCAGTCTTAACTTGATGGCATTGTTTCTTTTTTTTACATTATTTTGCTTTGTTTTGGGAATTTCAAATTTTAATGCCTTGATCTGGTTAATATAAGCTTTTGCAGTGTTAGACTGACAGGGAATTCGTTCCCTGGATACTTGGTCAGAGGTAGTGATACCGATAAGTGGAAGGTGGCGTGCATCAGATTGATGGTTAAGCCCATAAAGACTATCTTCTTGTTTCATCCTACTTTACAATATCCTATCTTTGGCAGTGTACTCCCATTATGTTATGTTATGTTATGTTATGTTAAAGTTTAAGCGCTATAACGTTATGTGGTAACGTACAAATTAGATTTTACACTTGTGAATTTAAAATGAAGCATACAATCAAATTTTTATTGCACTTGTGATACAATACAGTATAGTGTTAAACTTATATTGAATCATCCCAACTTTTTTTAACTATGAGAAGTAATATGAACATGAAATTTGTGTTATTGTTTAGACCCTTAGTCTGAGCCAGCTTGTAATTCAAATAGTTTCGTACTAAAGAATACTTCCTTAAACAATCATTCTTAATAATTTTTCTTTAAAAAAAAGGAGAATTTTTATTATAAACAACAATTTTGTATATTTGCAACAATATAATTTTACAGCATTAAGAAACACTATTTCAACATTCGCATAGATTCACTATTCCTCATCTGATGGACATTCTGCAAAGGATGAAATACCTCTAATAAAAAAATTACAGTAATTAATAATTTTTTTTAGTTAAAAAATGATTACAACAGCAGCAGCATCACTTAGTTCATATTTCTTATCTAACTGGCCGCGGGATCAGAGCGTACGAGGTGGAATACTCGTGTGAATTTGGTTTTTGTATGTTTGTTTTTTTGGGAATAAACAGGACGGAAAGCCAAATCTACTCGATTATTGTGACATAAATACAGATGCAAACTTATCTTCGTTGCATATTTCCGTTCAATTCCTTATAATGTAGACTAACATTTAAGCCCAAAAGGCAACGGAATAGCTTTGCATCTGTATTTATTTGCCTTCTTAGGACATTATAACGTTTGCAGTTTTGTTCTGATTTTAAGTATTACAAGGATCAAAATTGTTCCGATTTGGTGGAAATTTCAAGAAAGAGATCTGTGATGCATGAAAGAAAAGATTTTAAGGATGAAATTCGTACCTCAAATATTTTCGGAGATATTCGGGAGGTATTTGGAGATATGGAGGAAGAGCTCTGTGCAAAACAATGGACCGAACACTGGGCAAAAATCACGTAAGTGGATCGCTGGGTAGATATCATATAGGTAATAATGTATAGCAGCATCTCTCAATTGGCCGAATAACTGTAATCTTTAGAAACCAATTATATGCCTAGTATTAGAGATACTGTATCTAATACTGTCTCTGTTGACGAGCTGGAATAAAAGCTGTAAAGACCCCCTTGCTAAGCAGATCATACATAGGAGCGATACCAGCAATATCTCTCCTCTTTAAGGTCTAGCTACATAGCCTTAAATAACGTGCTAACTGAACCACATCTCTCTGGAGACACGTGTGGCAACCTGAATAAATCTTTGTTCAACCCTATGAGGCTTCCATCTACTCATTAGGACATAATGGAAGGGTAGTATCTCGAATGGCACCATGAGATATCATTCGATTTGGTAAAGTAGATCTTGTAGAATTGAATAGCTGGACGAGGCTGACCAGTATGTGGAGCTAATTAAATATTACTGGCTGACCTCCCATATTTTATGCTTGTGCTACCAGGAGCTAGCTAGTTTATGACGTCTGATAGTGCTCATTGTCCAGCAGACAGAACGGAGATCACGAGCTACTATGGGAATATGGTATTATTGTCTTAACCCTAGTCTTCGTAAAACAGAAGATTTCAGACTTGTCTTACAGGAATCCATTGATTTACAAAAACAACCGTTATTAGTTATTATTTATTATTGTCCAGACAAATTAAGCCAAAATAAAACCTTTTAAAGTTAAGCCTGCGAAGAATTGAAGCAGGTTTCGCAGACAGATCTAGGTAAAAGTGGCCGAAGAACATATAAAACCAAAAGCTAATCATCAAGTCACAGGTTTATTAAAACTAATAAATACTATGTCTTCATTGTTATCCTCAAAATAAATTAGGCATGTGTGCCTAATGTGTAACGTTTGTTTGAAATGTAACCACTGGTACCTAAAGAAACGGGGAAAAAGACATTTACTATAATAGAATTGTTGGGTAAGCTTCTGAACTCCGACATACTACAATAAAAAATAAAACATATAACATCTTTACTGTAAGCTTTTCAAAACCTAAAACAACGCACTAGCATCGACGGTGAGAGCATCAAAGCGAATGCAGTGTGAATAGTACGGGTAATATATTTGTTGTTAATCTGATGGACTAATACTGTGTATCATGACAATTCATTGTCGTTATCAGACCTGTTACTTTCATCAGTTACTAGTGGTACTGTTATTTAAAGATTCATGAGAGCTCAGAAACCACAAAGTGAGTTGATTGTTTCCCCCGACATGCATATTGACAGAGCTTTATGTTTCGAATCATCGGCAGAGCTTTCTCATAACCAGTATAATTTCCCAATAAAACAAACGTCCTGTGTAGCAGCGATTAAGTTGTGCACTGATAGTTACAATGAATAATCCTCCCGACAAGGCATCCAGGTCATAATAAATCAACTTTAAATTTTCTGCCTTATTTTCAGCTTACAAGTAGGGGTTGGCCACTTGAAAAAGATTAAAAAGAAACTCGGTACCATTGGGGCGTCAGATTCGATAGGCGTCCTGGTCCCAGTGTACATCTCTGGCTTCGTACAGACCCGGGTTCGATCCTGGCGATGGAAAGTGTATATGTACGGGTTTTTCTCCGGTTGTTCCCCGCCCGTTGCACGAGTGTTTCCTCCGGGTACTCCGGTTTCCTCCCTCATGCGGCAAAAAACAACTGTAATAATGGTGGTACTTCTTCCACTTAACATCTGCCGCCGGGGAATTTGGGTGGGTGGATGCCTCGAGCATCGTCTCTATATATTATTATTGAGAGGTAGCAAAGTTAAAAACACACAAAAATTTACAAACAAAAGGGAGAGTTAACAGACCCAATATCTAACATGGTGGCTGAAAAGACGCCATGTTAGTACTGACGTCATGAACCATGCTAACTTTGTCAACAAAGAGTAATTAATTGTGATTACGAAATTTTCTGCCTTGGAAACATGGCCAGTTTCGTTTAACTCCCTTAAATTGCACTAAATTTAACATGTGCATGACGTCAGTACCAACACACCGGCTTTGTGTTTTCTGCTGGGTTTGTTTCCTCTCAACTTGCTTTTAAGTTTTAGTGTATTTTAACTTTGCTACCTCTGAATGGTACCTTGTTTTTAATTACCGATCGTTGTCTTGCTTTTTATCTTTAAGATGACCAAGATCCAGAAGTAAGTGGAAAGTAAGGCCGAAGATTATAAGTTGTTTCTTTGTGATATCGTGGCTGTCTGGATGACTTGTCAGGAGGATCATTCATTACAAAATTAACGCCAATCTGTTATACGAATGGCATAAAGTATCACCAACTTTTAACAAGCCGAATTCTGTGAGTTAATTCCTAAACGTGACAGTTCGCTTTTAATGGCCTCATAGTTGATGTGGGTGCGCAAAGCTGGTGCATTGTTTCGGGTTTCAAAAAACTTACAGTAACAGTCCCAGTTCAAAATCTTACCGAACAGTTGTGACGTTGTAAACGTTTCTTCTTTTTAATATGATGTGTTTTGTTTTGTTTGCTTTGTGCTTGTCAATTGAGTTCTTAAACAAATATTTTGATCGAGCTTTGACAATGCATCCACGCAGACCTTTCACGATTATTGCTGTGCAGTAATTTTGACGACTAAGCCCTTCCTTGTTTTCCAGCAATGGGAAGCTGGGCGTGTTAGTGCAATGTTACTCGATTTAATACTTTTGAATAGCATCTTATCCCAGCAACTCATATCAAGTCTTAAAGGACAGTCCCTCGTGATTTGTTAGGTTACAAGAATGCTTTCAAAAATACATAACAATGAATTTAGAACACACTTTCCTGGCGTCGAAGCCATATTGACCATATAAAAAGGGTCGATTTCTGATCTTTTTTTTTTTTAGAAAGAGCTACTTTCGAAACTATCTGCCATCCAAAAAAGTCCAAAAAATAACATATCAGTAAAACGTTTTAGGCTATTTTTATTTCACTCTCTTTGGATGCATCGATAGTTTTGTCACTTTGGTGATGAAATCTTGTCACTGAAAACATCACTGCAAAAAAATGTCTTCTCGATTAATGAAGTAGTTACAAGAGATATATAAATGTTTAAAATTCTTGTTTGAATATTAACAATCGCTGCAAAAGTTTACATAAGGCACTACCGTATATTATAATCTAGTTGAGTGCTGGAGAGAGGCTTTCATCACACAAATGCGAACATATTGACTTAAGTGACGCAGAATCCCACTTTATGCTAAAATGGAAGATTACATTGCTGATAAGACAAAATATTAATAATCCATTATGTAGCACTCAGTTTGAATGCTATAAAAGAAAATTACATTCTTTATCACTAGGTATCAAATTAGGTTAAGTGTATAATAAACAAAAAAATTACAAGTGCTGTCCCAAATGCTTGTTTGGTGATAACAAACAGTTCTTGGCTACTACAGAAGAACTGACGCAGCAGACATGGCTACAAGCAATATGCTTAAGGAAACCGATAGTGTGGCTGCTGTGAATCGTAAAGGTAAAAGCTTCGTACGTCACAACAGAATCAAGCAAAATCCAGACGTTCTAATCGAAAATGCTGATGATATTGCTGAGTGCCCTAAAATACCTCCAACAGCTAACCTTACCAAAAACACAATAAAAACGCTGAGACTCATTAGGCTTATATTTTTTATGTTTGGTCTTAACTTCCACCCACAAGCTACAGCGCATAAAGCATCATTTCGTACAGCCTGGTTGTATTTTGTGGCTTTTGTTCAGTTCTTCGCCACTCTTCAAATGTGGATTACAGCCATTTTTAAAATTTGGAAAAATGAAGGTTTAAACGTTACAGCCATCCTCATTGCATTTGGAATTAATGGAACGCTGGCATTTGTTTGTACTGTGGTACTTCATCTGCGAGAAGCAAAAGTGAGAGGTTTACTGAAAAAACTCATATTTCTGTCCATGAATAACGTCGAAAATGGCAGAACCATGCATAATTATCTTAGGAGTCGAATTCAGATTTCTTTTTTTCTGAACGTGGTAGTCTTTGCCACAAATTCAATCGGATTTTTAAACAACAAGGACGATAGAGACTGGTTGTTAACTACATTTTGGGGGTTTGAAGTCTACAAACATAATTTGAAAGGAGTATCGACAGCAGTTCTCTTTGCTTTAATTGGAGTATTTGTCTTGATCTATATGGTTTTAGCATACAATGTCATTAACGTAGTTGTAATATTAGTGGTATTTTACTTCAACGCTTTGTCCACTTGTTTCAAAATGCTGAATCAAGAAGTGAAAGCAATCGTCCAAAAAGATGTTTCCAGCGAATCTATGGATAGCATACGTCGACGTCACGAGTTTCTTTGTACAGTAGTGAACGAAGTGAGCAAACTGTTTTCACCAGTCCTTATGATTCTTTTGTGTGGAACAGTCTTGGACATACTATTTCTAGCAAGATCATTTAAACTCCCTGAAGGACCGCAAAACTATCAATGGCATTATGGATTTTTCGCTGTTATGCTTCTGCGACAGATGTTTACTATATATCTCCTCGTGAATACTGCTGGAAAAATTCACACAGAAGTAAGTACAATTTCTGTTTTATTTTGTTTAGGTGTTAATTTTCTGATTTGTAATAGTTGTTAACGTTCATCGTACGATGTCGTGGTGCTATTCCTACGCAATCTACGCTGTACAAGAAACACCATGTTCTTGTAGCAAATTGCATTAAGTTATGTCTTCGTTATACATTCGAGAAAAAAATGGAAACAGTTAACGAGATCAAAAGGCACACTAAGTTACAAGATACTCGTAACGAAAATAGCTTTCAAGATGAATAAAGATAATGAAAATAGGAAAAATAATTTACAAGATAACTTTTCGACCATGGTTAAAATTTGATGATATTAATTATATAAAAAAAAATTATCTGGCATGAAATTGAAGAATATTTTCTTTGGAGGCTCATAATAATCCAGCTTATCCATTTTAGCATTGGTCGTTCTGCTCCATGATAGAACAACAAACAGTAGCTTCCTCTTGTTAAATTTGCCATAATTATTAAATACATACTGAAATGCTGTTACAAATTTGTAATTAACACTGGCGATAGCCAGTGTTAGTAAGGGTCGACCTAGGACCTCTGTGTTAAACTCTCAACTTTGAGTGCTTATAACTCCGTCAAAAAAAAACATATTTAAACCAAATTTGGAATCTAGCTTTGACTAGTAAAGGCCTGTCTGCAGTCCAAAAAGTGTGAAATTCGGTCCAGCCAAACCCGAGATGCAGACAGGGGGCAAATAGACAACTTCTTGTTCAGCTTCTTCTTGTTGTTGTTGTTCTGGGGATACTTTCGTCTGTCCTCTCTACAGGTCAAACCATTTGTCCTATAAAGCTGGTTCTCAGCTCATTTTACAAGTATTGCTCTGTAGATGTGCCCTTTTCATAAGGCCTTTTCTAATTGGTCAAGTGGTTCAGGGGTTACGGAGCTCTAAACCACCAGTTTGATTGTTTTACATTGTTTTAAACATTGTTATTATGCAACAATACCAATTAGCAAACTCCAGCTGCGAGACATAGACTGAAGATTAAAGGATTTGTTTCTATTGTTACCATTGGCGATAGCCAGATTAGTAAGGGTCAGCCTAGGGTCTCTTGTGTTAAACTATCAGCTTTGACCGTCAACTGCACTGTTTTACAGTTTAGCTGCAATTCTAAAAGTAACACGAATTAATAAACCAAAACGGAACGTTAAATCTTTAGAGTAAGGATCTAAAAGTCAAAACCTAGAAGGAACACGGACAAGCTTTGACAGTCAGGGTCTAGGTGTAAAATTTGTCAGTAAGAGGCTGGAAAGCATTAGACCCTTACTACCCAGTGGTCAGCAATAAATACATTTTCACGAAAAACTAGAAATCATCCTACAATGACCCATGTGATGATCAAGTGGTAGTAGGGTTATACGTTTCCTGCTTTGCTTTACGTTGAAAATTATTTTTCAATTTAGTAACATGCCAGCATATTCGTAGCAGACAGCATTATGGTAATTCTCTACCATACGAAATATAATAAAAACTCTAAAGCATCAAAAGACAAAATGCCAAACTTCACAAGAAAATTGTGTTATTAAAGTTCCAAACAATATTCTAAGAACAAAGAAAACCTGCTACAACCGTTCATACACACGTTCAGTCTGAAGAGACTAGAACTAATCTAACCACCGGGTAGTAAGGGTCTAATGCTTTCCAGCCTCTTACTGACAAATTTTACACCTAGACCCTGACTGTCAAAGCTTGTCCGTGTTCCTTCTAGGTTTTGACTTTTAGATCCTTACTCTAAACATTTAACGTTCCGTTTTGGTTTATTAATAATAACATGCCTGAAAGTTGAATTGCACAATGCAAATAGACCAAATGTTAAGTGTATGCATTTCCTTTGTAAACCTAGAATAGAAAAATTAGCTTATTGCAACATAACATTGCTTGATTTAAGTATTTCCCCCCTTTACAGGCGCACTTGCCACTTGTTGATTTGGTAACCAACATTCCTACAAAGCATTGTGGAATAAATAACAGTCAGGTAGTATGTTAATTTTATCTGTTTTCAATTTATTTTGCAATACATAGCACTCGTTCAGTAATCTATCAAGTGCACAAAACGATGAACTTGGTCTCAAAAGTGGCTTGTATATTCTAGAAACTAAAAGGACAGCTTGTCGGACATAAAATAAAAACGAACTTATTTACCTGTTGTCGGTGTAATATCACGAAGAAAAATCACGTTAAGTGAACGAAATGAATGTATGATGTTTTTTAGTCTTAAAAAGCTTACATTGAGTAATTTTTGTATCTTCTAAACTATACAGGATGAGTCAAAAGTATCAATCCAGTGGATTTTGCAGCCGCGTGATTTGGTGGCCCATCAAACAACCATGGATCACTATTCACCAAGGAGGGGGATACACATTAAGATCATTAAGGTGGGGGGGGGGGACCCCCGACCCTGCCCTCTTAAATAACATTTCAACTTCCGATTCCTTTAGGAATAGGGCATTGGTCGCAATTTGAGATATGTGCGGGCAGTCATTTCATGGTAAATGCAGCAAACAGTAAATCGGTCAACAGTAGCACGAGCTGTGACCAAAACACATTAGTGCAAATGTTGGCTTTATTGCTTAAAATAATACCTTTATCAATTGTGTAAATTGGTTTGTTACATGTAATAAAGTGCAGCAGAGAATAGCTAATGTAACGAATTTGATAAGGGTTCGGCTTGTGCAGGTTTTTGTAGCACATGTAATAAACTGGTGTTTTACCTTGAACTGCCTGTTGAGGTTCAAACAAATATTTCAATAAATGTGCTGTCTGCCATAGAAACATACGTCTACATCACTTAGTGACTGGTTCCTTCCTTCCAGAGATTAGTTAGCAAGAAAGAATCCTTTCTGTGGACCCTTAGGGGAATAGGTATCGAGTTCAAGCAGGGTTGCCCCCACCGTGCTCCCATTAAACAAATATTCCTCTTCCGGTTCCTTCAGGTGGAACGTCAGCGGCTACATGTGCTATTAACAAGTGCACAAACACATGTTAACCGCACACTTCATCAGCATACGTTCGCGATTCCTTAATGAAATTATTACGTGCAATAAACGGTTTCACACAACTGCTCCGGGGGTAGTATTTTATGCACTGAAACCAACATTTGCACTAATGTGTTTTGGTCATAGCTCGTGCTACTGTTGACCGATTTACATGCTGTTTTCTGCATTCACCATTAAATTACTACCCGCATATATCTCAAATTGGGGCCAATTCCCTATTCCTAAAGGAACCGGATGTTGAAATTTTATTTAAGGGGGCAGGGTCGGGGTCACCCCTTAATGATCTTAATATGTATTCCCCTCCTTGGTGACCAATGGTCGATGGTGGTTTGGTGGATAAACCAAACCATGCGGCTGCAAAATTCACTAGGTCGATACTTTTGACTCACCCTGTATAGTTCAAAGCTGGGTTCAAAACTACTAAACAATCATACCATTTTTAGTATTATAATTATATTTTTAATATTGCGCATTTTTTAGTGACGCTCATCGTGAACAAGTAGTGGAGTTCTTTATTAATACTGATAATAACTTTGGTGCTAGAGCGCACAGGTTTGAAAATAAACTGACAGTAAGCGATATAATGCATACTTTTCATAGAGAAATGTCCGAGGAGATGTGGAATTGCTTTGCCCCTTTGATGTTCTAACCCTTTGAGGACATTAATCTACCAAAAGTGTGCATCGCTTACAATGGCCCATTTTTGCATTGCTCATTCATGTAGCAGTGCCGCACAAAAATATTGTTGTTGGATGAAGGAGAGTAATAACTACAATTTTTAAACCTTTCTAATAATTGTGCAGTCTACACACTCGTTTTCGAATGGGACAATGTAGGATCTAATAGTAATACAAGGAGCACATGGGGTGAAATCACTAAATTCGTTGGCGAGCTCAGCAAAAGCTCAACAATAGCACCTCACTATTCCTTTTTAGGAACAAAATCCCACCAGAGGTACTAGCAATTTACTGACATTCATTAAATCAAACTTTTGCACCGTTATTACTATTATTCTTGTTTTAATACTGTGTTAGTAAATAGAATTAATCAGATCTCTCTATCTGACAAACTGTGAGTATTTACGGCAAGCGGTTCTAAAGATATGATCATTTTATATTAGGCATATGGTACGACTCATGGGGAACTCGTGCCCGCCAAAATTCTACGGAATCTCTGTGGTGACCTCTTAAGCTTTGCGATGTCTAGGCAAGCACAACTACAGATGTTTTTGGGAGACATCCTGCTTTCTCAACATGGTGCATTGTGGTGAATGTGAGAATGAAATTAGTTTAAGTGTAGGTAATTTTTTTCGTGCATTCATTGCAAGATCAAAAACCACCACGAAAAAAAATATTCCAGATTTAAGTCAACTACAATAGATAGAATCAAGAATTTACAGGGTTTGGGAGGAGAATCTGTGACTGAGACCCACTGCTGAAATGTCTTAGATTCATTCCTGTTAGTTCCGTCTAAGTTTATAGAAGGCGCCATGAGTTTTATGTGGGAATTTCAACTCAGTTTTTAGCTTAAAATTGAACTGAACTAAACGAAACTAGCTTCTATTTAATTATAATTTAGTATAGCTTACTTGTAATTTAGTTTACTTTAGATCTGGGCTGAGAAATGAGCAATAAATACCAGATGGAACACATGGTGCCCTCTGAAAACTCGGATGGAACTATAGGAATGAATTTGAAACGTTTCAATAGGGACTTGTTAGAGTTAACAAATTCTCCTAACATAAATACTTGCAATAATGAATGCCCAAAAGAGAAAAGAATGGATCTGTAAACGATGCCAAAGTCAACGAAATGGCTCACGAAATCTGACTCGACCAAGAACAACGACATTAACGAAAATGATGCTATGGATAATGACAGTGAGCCAACTGATGAAGACGATCACTACGTTTACATGGCTAGAAAGCGCATTTTAACGATGCACTTTGAAATGCGCATCAAAAAACGGCACCTGTTTACAAGACGAAAGATTGCGATTTGGGCGATTCGGCCAGTGAGATCAGAAAACCCTTCCATCCTGCCCTCCCTTTGGCGAAGAGTGAGTAAGTCCCATGCTGCTCTACCCCCTGCATGTAGTAAACTAGGTCAGCTTAGACCCAAGTAACCAAATGTAATCAAAATTTTGTCGTCTTCCTAGTCATGTACGTACACTTATTTTCAGCTTATTTACCTAAAATTCGTATGGCACCAGCACAAATTACGTGGTCGCCGTAACTGTGTCCGCCATCTTTACGAGGTTTTCTTCAACGGCTCAATGCGATTACGAGTGTTTACATGCACAAAGACGATGCGATACAGACTCTCAAACCACCTCCGTGAAGCGCATTGGGAGAAAGCGCCCCGAACGAAGAAAGCGCCATGAACGGGTGTTTACAAGATCCACGGAGGCGACACAGACACGATGCGCATCCCTGTGAAGTGCTTCGAAGTGGTCATGGAAACGTAGTCAATGACACATCCATCAAGAAAATTGAAAAAGGTATGAAAACTTATGAAAAAATTCTTCATCCATTTGAATAGCAAGAAAAAATATACGCTCAGCTCACCAAAGAAAACCGGTATCTAAATGAAGCAAACGGCATTCTCACATCTCATCTAATTTCACTTGAAGGAAAACTTGAGAGCATTGTTAAAACAAATGAGCAAACGCTTGCTAGCATTGCCTTTGTCAACGACAAATATAAACAAATAAAGAAAAACTATTAAGAACTCAAAAATGAAAACAAACATATCATCAGGCTAAAAGTGTTTGAAGAAAAGTTTGCTGAAAAAAAAAAAAGAAAGATAGTAAAGAACCATTGGAATTAGATGATCTTATTGAACTAAAAACACAGTCAAAGCCATTAGAGAAACCCAGCAGGAAAGTGACCAATAAAGCAGGAATAAAAATATACAAATTTCGGCGTCGAAACTGACCAAAACGAAGACCTACGAGACATTATTTACCGAATTGATGATAAACCTAAAAAACATTCAATGAGATAAGTGTCGATAAGGCAAATCGCCTAACGTCAAAATCACGCACTTGCTCACCTTTGATCTTAATACAGTTTAGAAGTCGTGTCAATGCTGAACGTAAAGAAGAGAAACCTGAATAACAATGATTGCTTTGGAAATGGAAACGAAGATATAATTTACATAAACGAACATTTAAATCCGTATTATAATTAACTACTTTGGAAAACCAATCAAGACCTGAAAACGAGGCACAAATTCGTGTGGTTTAGGGGTAGGAAAATCACTATTAAAAAAGTTGAAAATGAAACACGTATTATTGTAACCAGAAGCTTGGAAGAACTTGAGAATATTGTTAAAGAGTGTCATCAACATAATCAAGATAGTGAATAACAATTTACATATAAACTATGAAGAGTTTACTAACGAGTTTACAAAACTGGACTTGCTACAGCCAATATAAAATGTATTCATACAAACATAAGAAATTGTCATTTTAATTGGGACTCTTGGCTAGCCGAATTCTAAACAACCGAAATTCCGTATGACATGATAATTTTTACTGAGATTAACATAAGTAATAACAAAACGGGTATGTACTACATCAATAATTAACAAAAATTCTACAACTGTAGAAAAAAATCAAAAAGTTGGTGGAATTCTTGCCTTTTTTAAATAATAAAAAAATTATCTAGCAAAAATATACAAATTGAGGAAAATGTTGTAATATCTTTAAATTTTCAATTGAGCAGTCAGCTCTTATAGATTATTTATCTGTATAAAAAAAAGCCTTCTGCAGGTAGAATAACATTTATTTAAGAATTTAAAGACAATCGTACAAACAAATCCAAAAATTAAATTTGATACTTATCGGTGACCTTCATGTCAATGTTCTGAAAGGCTCACAATGTTTCAGAAAAAATTTGGTATTGAAAAATGTCAGGGGACTTTACCTCCTTCCATTTAACCTACACAGCATCAAATACGTTCGTCTCTAGGCTACGTACTACATGCATATTTTTTCTAAGAGCCATTTATTGAAAAAGAATTACATTTAATTATATGTAGAAAGAATTACATTTAATGAAAAAAAGAATTATATCCTTGATCTTGTCTTTTCACACGATGATCAATTGATTTTCGATTTGAAGGTGGATGTGCACATGGGAAATAGTGACCACTGTATGGTCTCTTTCCAGGTTAACCTGATGGGTTGCGGCATTACCCATACTACTGATCGTAACCGCTCTTTTGGCCATGGAAAGCTGGACATTGAAAAGCTCAAGACAACACTTGCTGATGTTAATTAGGACAGAGGTTTTTTTGATGTCCACCATTCTATCGAGCAGGCCTGGTCTTGCTTTCAGAACGTTTTAACCAACCACATTAATCCGGACTTATAAATTTCACACACGTACCAGGAAAATTATGCCAAGGCATATTCTTAAACAAAGCATGCTTAAACTTAAACATTGGAAGCAGCTTAAATCCAATCCTTGCCCCACTATACAGTCGGCATATAATGAATCAAGGAAGCTTTACTCAACATTGGTTGAGACATGGTATAGTGAACATGAAAAAAGTGCCATTCTGGAAGGCACTCCTTCGGCTCTTATTAGTCTTTATCGCAAAAAGACTTCTTCATCTCGTTCGCTTCCACCTTTAAAATACGGAAATTGCTTCATTACAGATAACCTTGAAAAAGCAGAAATTCTTAGCACAACTTTTGTTGCGAATACCATTACGGATGATGGGACCGTGAACCCTCCATTGGCTCCACTTGCGGCAGCAAACGAAGGTCTATCTGAGGTGTCTTTTAACCGCTTAACTATACTAAAGACCCTAAATAAACTTAAACCCAGTCATTCCTGTGGCCCTGATGGGTTTTCAGCATTCCTGTTTAGGCAAATTGCACATGAGATCTGTCACCCATTATCTAAATTGTTCTCCCTTTCTTTCGCTCAGGGTTGTATTCCAGAAATTTGGAGATCAGCATTGATTGTGCCAATCTATAAGA